>KK118675.1:54433-187582 GCA_000611955.2 Stegodyphus mimosarum | reverse complement strand
ATAATTTATATATACATTCCCACACACATGGGGAATGTATATATATATATACACACATATATGCATACATTCATATACATATATATATTCATATATATATGCATGTATGTATGAACGCGTTTCGATCTTCCTTGATTTTCATCATCGGGAAAAAAGCCTCTGCCTCTCAGTAAAAAAATTAAAAACATCCTCTAGTGGGCGTTAGTGACCACGTTAATTATTCCTGAGATAGAACATTTTGTATTTGCATTTGCAATGTCTACTTAAATATATATGTACGCATGAGGGATTTGTATTGTTTTAGTCCTGCCATAGCTCGCCAGCAGACAATAGGTAATATCAGAGGTGAGCACATGTTTCCAATATCAGTGAGCAATGAAACAATAAATGTTCTCAGGAAACATAATGTATGCTACGTTGATTTAAGATGAGAGGCAAAATTTGATGCTCCGATAGAGTGGCGTATGACGAGCTGAAAAAGAAAGAAACTACACTCACTTCCAAAAGTTAAGTACGAAGATGTAAAATGCAAAAATATCAACAAATACTGCTTTGATTGACACAAAATTCGGCAGGAAAGTAGCATATATATTTATGCATAAAACAAAATCAATAATTATATACAGAAATGAAAACAATATTAAATTTTTGTAAGTTATCAGATGATGATATACTGGAAACGTAAACAGAATTATGTATAAAGTGAAAATAAACAGTATAAAAGGAAAAAAAGAACATTAATAGGATATGTGATCCCCCTCATCTGTAAACAAAGTTTACACCATGTGACCATGCTTTGAATTAGGTGGTCAACCACCGCAGAATTAAGCAATCGCTATTCATCTTGTAGAGCAGTTTCCAGCTCAATAAGAGTGGCTGAAGGTGGGAAACGTGAAGATACAGCACGGCCGAGAGCATCCCCAAAATTTTCAATGGGATTAAGGTCGGGCGAATATGCTGGTCCGTCATACGCGCAATTTTTTCACTCTCCAGGTAGTCATCGACGACGTCAGCTCTATGGGAACGTCCGTTATCGTGCATTAAAACAAAAGTAGGGCCAACTGCTGCAGCGTACAATCTCACAATGGGTTCTAGGACTTCATCTCGATATCGGACAGCCTTCAAAGAACCCCGTTAAAAGATGTGCATGTCGATGCGGTATCCTAATGAAGTCCCTCCCCACACCATAATGTTTCCGCCTCAGAATGCCTGATGTTCGGTGATGTTTTGGGACTGATTGCGTGTTCGTTGTTCACGGCATATCCTTATACGCTTGTCATCTGGCTTCAGAGCAAATTTTGACTCACCAGTCAGACACATTCCAATTGACATGTTCCCGGCACCACTGTAATCGTGCCCCTCTTGATTGGACGAATAGAGGAACACAAACTCGAGGTACCCGGGCGTACAGTCTACTCATATGTAATCTTCGGCGCAAAGTAGCTGCAGATATCGCCTTACCAATGGACGCTGTAATCATAGATGTCGCACGTGTGGAGGTCGCTCTGCGATTCCGCTTGGCTGCAGTAGCAATATATCGATCTTCCGCGGTGGTTGTAACCCATGGGCGACCGGCTACGGGCCTTCGGACAACTGTCTGTATGGTTTGGAATTGTTTCCATAAACGTGAAATCACAGAATGATGAACGCCGAAGAGAACAGCAACATCTGTGATCGACTGTCCTGCTTTAATGCGTCCCACAGCACACCAGCTCTCAGAATCGTCCATTCGTCTTCTGGAAGTCATAGAAACACGTATGTCTTGTAAACGAATTGTACGAAAGTTTTAAACACCTTCTATCAGCACTTACAATCAACTTCTGCAACTCTTCATAAAGCTGGCTTCTTATAAAACTGCCTTTTTTTGCATATTTCTCGACATGAAAACGCGATTGGCTGTTACCTAACATATACGCATACTTCCATCTACCTCTGCAGCGAATTGCATCCTCTTCAATTCTGCTTGTCTTCCGGAAATTAGCATTTTCCTCTCCGTGTTTAACGTTTGGAAGTGAGTGTATGTGCTATCTGAGAGTAAAGGTGCTTTCCAAATAAGCAAATGACAACAGAATGAAGTGCGAGAACTGAGTTGCAGATTTTCAATGTGTACGCCAGGGAGCTGTTGACACTGTATAACGTGAGATAAGAGCCTATCTTGCATTTGTTCCCCACTAGAATCATATTTGCTACATGTATACTTGTTCTACAGCGCTGAAAGTGATGCACTGCTGCTAATGGCGGTCATTTTGAATATTTCAAATTTAAGATATCTCTGTCATCAAAAAACGCAATAAGTGTTGCGAATAAATATTCATACTTTTAACATTTACACGTGCAAACATTATTTTAGGAGAACCTAAATATGGCAGCTCATTTTGCTCATATAACTCCTATCATCCCCACTCCGTTATTATTAACAAAAGCATTCGCGTATGTGGATAGCAGTAAAGTGGCTTTTGCTCTTCTGTTAGCCATCCGCATGGCTTTTTGAATAATAATTGAGAAAAATACTTTAATTTATTCTAGACATTAGAAAATCTCAAGTTTAAAATGCACATGTCACTATGGGAATCCTAGTTAGTTAAGATGTATTTATTGAGCGCTCAGAACAAGAAAACATTCTTCGCAAAAGCTCCAATGCTAGTATATAATAAATACATTTGGAACTATATGTACGTTTGGAGCTCTTCCTTTGATTTCAAACTTCAGTTTTGGAATTTAATGTATAACCATCAAGAACGTACAATAAACTGGTTTGTTTTATTTTCAAAATTGCTATTCATGAGTTTTTCTGCCCCATAAATCATATTTAAACGTATCGGTTGTACGATGTCATGCAATAAAAGTAATTTATTATTGGAAGAGCACAATGCTTAGAGAAGAAATAATAGTTATAAAGTACTTTGATCATACAAATAAATCAAAAGAAATTGAATTTTTCTAATTTTATAGTTGAATCAAAATAACAAGAAATGAATATTAATAAGAGAAAAAGAAAGGTAATAATATTTTCATATATATAATATTAATAGATTGTCTTACTTAGCATTTGTTTTAAAAAACATAGGGGCTCTTAATTTTGTATAAAATAAAACATCAAATTTTTCAAGTAACTGTTTTTCGTTAAGTGTTAAAAATGCAAGACATCTTAATTTTTGTATCGCACGAGTTTAAAGGAATTCCAGCTTGCAACTGTCGATCAGAAGCTATCTCAAAATGCTTTCAATTTCAAGAATTTAATTTCAGCTGTCATGGAATGATAAGGATGAAATTAAACTTTCGTGGTTCATGTTACAATAAATGGTAGAAAAGCGAAAACCGTCAGGAAAGAAAATAGAAACTTGACGCGATATATACTGAAAAAAAAAGGAGGTACTTAAGCTTTCTGTTCTTCGCCATTAGATAGAAATTCCGTCAAAACTTGTGATTAGGCATTAGTTAGCAAAGGACATAAATGTTAGCATTCCTTTAAATGAACGCGTATTTAATTAGCTGAGAAAATAATAAGTTACAAATGTAAACAATTCACAGATACTTTAACTTGCAAACCTCAGCACACAAACAACGCAGCCTCTTTCTTATTGTAAAAAGAATTCGTAAGTTGACAGAAACCTAAAAGAGTAGTTAATCTAGTGGCTACTTTGTGACTGACGAGCATTTAAATTATACAGATAATGTAAAATTCTGTTGTCGTTGAATATTTTCTTCCCTTTAATAACTGTATTTAATTTTTTAAACTTTCAAACAGAAATAAAAGGAGGGAAGCTTTAAATGAAATTCTAAGACTCAATGAAACGATGTGGGCTGTACGAAAATGTTTTTAAATTGATCTAATTAAAGTACTGATTTTTGGACAGTTACAGACAAATACCTTACTTGATTTCTTTTATTTAATGTCAGTTTTAGGTCAGTAAACCTCAGTATTGATTAACAAGAAATCGATCGTTGCCAGAATTCATCATTTAAGTGATAAATGAAATCCTTTTCGACCACTAAGGTAACGTTAGAGGTGAAAATAACGAATGTAAGCTAGAATTATCGCGATTTCTTCCGAACTACTGTCATTTCATTTACTTGTTTTATTATAAATATTTTAAGTTTACCCCTAAGGTATTTTGTTTTAAATAAGCAGTTGTTATAATTTAAGCTTTCACTACAAGTACTCGTTTCCGTATTCCTCAACAGGACACAAATTAGACTTCTTTATATTTAAGTTGACGGTTTGGAATCTTTAAACTATATCTTCTGACAACCGCGTCTTACTATAAGTTTTCTCGCCAGCTCTACTTAAAGTTATATTCCGGCTATAGCGTATAGCGTTTTTGCAGCCGATGCTTTAAACTGTGCGCCGGTAAATTTCTGAGTCGTCTCAATTAGTTTATTTTATGTGCAGTCTTGGGCTACGTTACCTGGACTTAAATTTAACTTCTGTTCTAATTTAATACTTTGCCCTTGTATGGCCATGTAAATTGTCTCGATTTCCAGGTGTTGCTCCAGATAGTTGCGAGATGCGGACGATACCCGACCCGATTAGTCTATGTAAGCCGTCCGGGTGTCCGGACCTGCTTTCACCTGTCACCTGTTAATTTAAATCACACAAGTAATGGAAGGTTCATCTGTAACAAACATTGTGGCCTATTCTGTTCAGTTTAAAAATAAATAAAAAGTTTTATTTTAAACTTTTGTATTTTGTGACTTGTTTCAGGATCAGAGATAAATCATTACTCGCGTCTACAGAACTTTTAATGTGACTTCCAGTTACGACAGAGACTTTACATACCTAAAGCCGTATTTACGATTACAAATATTTTAAGTATATCTATATACGTGGGGCTCAGATATATTTAAATTATTTATATTCATTCGATAATCTCAATAGCTTTATTTGTTTTAAACTGCAATCCAAAGTAAAGTTTTTGTGTTCTTTTTTATTTTATTATTCTCCCATCCAACCTCAAAATGTTTTGCTTTCCTCATTAAGCCAAAATGGGTTTTTGGAATTAAAATTGGGTATAAAACTACTGAGCTCTCCACCTGATTTCCTCAAGTGTATCTAAAATATACCTTATTTACTTTAAAGTATAACACCTTCATTCTGCGCTCTGTGCGTACTCATGTAAAACTCTACGCAAAAAACTACAAACTACCCAGAATGTCATTCTGCGGCAAACTACAAACGCACTAGACTATATTAGAAACAGTTCAATTCATGCGAAACTAGGCATAATTCTGCTGAAAACGTTTTACTACCCCTGGACAGACAGTTTCACATTCGTTTACGTATTATAAGTAACTCTGAACTCAGAATTTGTAATTACGATTATACGAACGATACTAATAAAAAAGGCCATGCCCATTTTCAATCCAAATATAATCATGGAAGTCTGATTTTTATATTTATTTTGTCATGTTATTCGGTATTCTTTTATTTTTATTTTTATGCATATTTATATTTATATCTTGTGCGTATTGTATGTATTTGTTCACCACTTGAGACCTATTGATTCAAAATTACCTTGATAGCATAGATTCAGTTAGACAGCTTTGAGGCCTGAATCTATAGTGCGTGAATCGCTTCAAAATTTAAATTAAAAAAATACTATATCTCAAATAAGTTACTTTCTAAAATATTTCGAAACATTCAGCTATGTTCGATTCGGGGAAGGCGTCAGTCTAGGCACTCAGATGTATCAAACACCGTTTCATAAGAACCCCTATAGCAAAATTCTTACAAAAATACCGAATCAAATAATTAAGATACTTTCAGTCTACATTAGAATTTATCGTTTCAGACAAAATACGTAACTTGGAATTCAATTTGATATAAATATTTTAGAAAATAGTTTCAAGAACTTCCCATGGCCGTGCAGGTTTGAAACATACGAGAATGGTCTACGGCGGAAAAGAATTATTTCGTAAAGACCACCCAATAAAAAATATGTCATATATTCCTTTATTTGATAAATATTTTTAATTTTAAATTCACCATTTAAGTTTAATTTTGATCTGCTATTTTCTTTCTGATTTCTATCGACATGTATTTATATCAATATAATATTAAAGAAGAGAAAACAATTATAATGTTAATACTAGCTGAAGTAATTGGTTATATCTGTGTTGATTTGCTCTAAGCAATGGGGTAATTATTAGGTTTTGAAATTAATAAGAATAGCTAATTTTATACTTTCATGTGAAGACTTAGGGCTTCAGTTGAAAGCAGATAACGACCTCAGTTCTTGTATGAAATCTAGATTAGTGTGTTAAACTGCAAGCAGCAGAAACTATTCAAGATTGATATTATATTTAATCATACGTCTATAAGCTGCTAATTAACAATAAAATTTTTGGTCACTTGTTGCTTAGGTACATGGTAATTGTTTACACGTAATTTAAATTTTGAAGCATTATTTCACTCAATTTTACGCTATGCTAAACTAGTTCGACTTATGTCAGAAGACGTTCAGAAGAAAATATCTCGGAAATTCTTGAATAACACTTTTTGTAGTACTCTTCTCTTCTCTTCTCAGTTGTGCATTCACAGAACTCCGAAGTTAAACAGTTTTCGAAGACATAGCGTCTGGAGAATGTACGTTCGTTCAACGCAGGTCACTCTACTGCCTGCTGCAACCACTTCACCTTTACTATTTCCTAAAGGCTTCCGCGTTATTACTTGCGATATCAATTCTCACAGATATCGAGGGTCTCAACAGGTCGATGTGTGCTGAGGCCACTAGTATTCATTCTTTTCTGTTTCGAGCTGTAGATAAAGGTGATAAAGATTCCGTTGATGCTGGTACTGTGCTATTGTCTTGAGGTAGTATTTAGTGGTGAGATTTGACTCTTTTCCTTTGATTTCGAATAAGGTTATGTCCTCAAAGGCAGAATGCAGTTCGTTATTTTTGGTTATGTCTTCAAAGGCAGAATGCAGTTCGTTAGTTTTAAAGTGTATGGAAAAGTGTATGTCCATAGAAATTCTAATCCGAATATGCAAGTGTTTGTTATATCTGCCACATATGCCGTGTGATTGTAATCAGCACTTCCAAACCTGATGTTAAAGTTTAACCTTCCATCGATGTCGATTTTCTCACCGGGTACTGTCTGGAGAGTAACGCAGGTTGACGTCTAGGAAGAGTTTACCTTATAGTCCCTGAACCAGGTCTTTTCGGATGATGGTACGACTGTTTCCTGTATTATAGTGCAAGGAATTCTATACATAATTCTCACGATGAGGAGTCTATTATTGCCACCAGTCAGTTCAGAAATCCGAAGCGCTCTTTGCCTACCTCAGCCCTGCGAGACGGTTACTAATTAGCAACCCGTTCTCTTTGCTGGATGCAGACTTAGTTACCGCCTGCTGGAGTCTTTTGCAAATGCTTCGCACATGCCCTTCACCATCGCATTTCCAGAACTTTAGGATCGGTTTATTTCCACTCATATGTACAATTTGTAATATAAACATTAAGAAAGTGAACTGTTTTTTGATCAGTCAGTTATTAGTAATTAAACAAATTAATCACTTCTTTGGCAACTGATACATAGCTCAGCTTCTACAGGCAGCCGACACGTATGGTTTTCTACTCCGTTTTCACGCTTCCGAGATTATACTGCACAATATGGGATTCTCAATTAACGTTGGAGACAGTGTTCGAGATTGAAAATATTATCCAGAAGTTTTAAAATGCGAGTAATGGTTGTCTGATTAGTCATTTTTGATGCGTCAGCCCCAATATAAAAGACGTTTTTTTTCAACAATCAACAACATTTATTTTTCTAGAAAGAGGTTAGTTACGAATATTAACTTTGAAATGTGAAATTTACTTCCAACTAATCACGCAGCTATTTTTTAACATATAAAATCCAACAACTAGTTTTATAAGAAAATATTATATCGTAAAAAATATCCAAAATCAGAAAGGGAAACAAAAATCCCTGTCATGAGAGTAGACATGCTGGAAAACGTATGCAAAATACCTTTCAATATCTTAAATATTTTGTTCTTCTGATTTTTATTCCTTTTATCTCCCATGAAGGTTTCTAGAAAGAAAACATTATAGGCTTTCTAGTCACTGAAATGCCTTTTTCAAGTGTTTTGAACATGGGTATCCTCAGAAATATAAAAAGAGGGAATAAGACTTGAGACAAATAATAATATTTATAAAATTTCATTTAATGTTTAACTGGCGGATAATTTAACAAGCAGATTAAAGCAAACACTATTGAATTAATACAAAAACCGCATGTATAATATTGATACTTGCCTACGAGTTCGTAATAAACTGAATACACATACAACCGGTGAAAGCTTGACAAATGTTATTTTTATCAAACAAAAACTTTACAGCTGTAAAACTTTCCACAAAAATACTTGTACAGCACCTCACTGTTTCACAGAATACAATCAGGAGTTACACTTCAAACCATTAAGAACGTTAAACACAATGCAATGCAAAGCGCATCTAAACAGCGAAGCTAACACGGAGATATATCTTAATGCTCCGAACTCACGCTGAGAAAAACAACTATTACTGAAAAAACGATGCTCTCCTCTGCCTTATATAGCTTTTCCGCGGCCGCCGAGAGATCAGTAGTACCTTCTCGAAATTGTTGGAAAGCATATGAGGGCCAGATATGGTTACAGTTACAATAGGATCAATTACAATTATTCATTTACAATACCCATTACAGTTTTACAGGGACCTGGCCAAAATGTCGCCACATGTTACCCAAGCTTTGCAGCTTTTCACTATTTCTCGCTGAATTTGGCGACAAAAATTAGTCGCCAAAAACATTGTTAGCTTGGCGATATCTCGCCACTTTAGCGAGACAGCCATTTACTTACTGTTAAATAGACTTGCATCTGTATTTTATGTTTTTCCAGCAAAGCTTCGCCTCTTCAGATTTTCATTTTACATTATACAAAAAATACTAAAGTTGTAAACATAACTTCATTAAAATTATTTACATATGTATACAAAAATTAACGATATGTACACTTGCCCGCAAAAGTCTTTTACAGCTTTTAGTTTCACATTCATTGGTCAATGACGCATACTTCCTGTTAAAAAATGTTTAAATGACATAAAGATTCGTGTTTTTACATTTTAAATTTAAAGACATCAATTCTATACACATTATAAAATCTTTTTTATACATTTCTCCGGTCCCTATACTTACGTTGATTAAAATTTTGTACTTGTCATAAAATATAAAACACGGAAGGTTTGACCGCAAGTATGATACATTTGCAGAGATGTTTGATTTCAGATTCTGTGATTTTTGATGTAGTATTGAATTGGCTTTGAGGAGTCGATTAATAAACAAATTCGATTAAATCGAGGTTGACTCCTCCCCCAATTTATAACTTTATTACATTTGATATGCTAAACGAATTTTAACACATATAGTTTATAAGTTTTCAAAGCCTAGAAACGCTTTATCTATGTTGCCATGAAGTTTTATTACTTCAGAATCATAGTCTTGGTAATCGTAAAAATAATTCATTAAGAAACAAATATTTTTTTAATTTTTAATTAATGCAAATAATAATAAACAGTTAGGTACGTGCCTATATTGAAGCCTGCCAGTGTTTTTCAGAACATTAATTCTAGAAGATTCTATATACTCTCTATCACTAGAACTGTGAAAATTATCTGAATATGATCACTAATTAATATTGAAAAAAAATCTGATGTGTACACCACATGACTTCCTTGTACGGAATATTAAATTATTCGCATTTTTTTGTTTTTTTGTATTTCATTTACACTTATTGTATTGAAGTAAATCTACTTCGTCGATAGCGCATAAACCGCAATAGAATAAATGCACTCTTTAAAATTCACTATATTCGTTTACCATAGTGACACTTTGGCGCAAGGTTCACTTTACAGCATTACATCCCATTCATTTTAAAACTCAGAATGCACAAAAATTTTATTATCTGAAGAATTATCTAATCATTGCCACATTTCTATTCAAATACTGTAATAAATCTAAAACGATGTATAAAAAGATTTTAAATTTAAAAAAAAAAAAAAAAAAAAAAAAGAAAGAAAGAAAGAAACCTTTTTCACAGACGATTCATTATTTCTCATTCAATTAAGTTAGTTCTAATTTCGCGATAAGGCAAAAATACATAAAAACTCAACATATCTATATTAAAAATTACGTGGTAAATCTTAAACATTTATTTTCTCAAATGAATTCCAGAATGAATTAAACATGATTTAATTCGCAATAATAAAAGAAGGCGTTATCCTTGTTGTTGGGAATCTTCGTTTCTCTAGATTGCCAAAAAATCCACTATTCTGCTAAGTTTTAAATGTAAACAAATATGGCTACTATGATAAAAAAAATTAGGCTTAGCCGCACTTAAACAACATTTAAATTGTTGATGATTCTACAACTAGTGCTAGCACGCTGACTGAAGGCATAATTACTTTAACCGGAAGATAAAAAGAACATAATCATTTTTAAAGCAAAAATTGCGCAATTTAGAAACATATTAGAATTAAGAAACTGAGCTCAATGAACCAAGTAAAAGAGTGATATATCTATATCTATATATATAAATATATATATATATACATATATTTGTATATACTTTTGGTGCGGCTGATTGCAACCAAAATAGGTGGTGCACATCTACATGTTATAACAGTCCTATATACAAAATTCCGACGTTCTGAGGCTACTCGTTTTTGAGATATGTCAGATACATACATCGTATGTACGTACGCACAGACGCCATGAAAAACTGCCTCTCTTCAGAATCCATTTTTTTTGGGGGGAAAAGAGTCCTTTTTTCTGTTCTTACGTAGAGATGTAACGCAAAAACATCGTTAAATTGCATTCGATAGCGGTCAAAATGGATATTTCCATTGAAATATCATACGCGAAATTTTTTGCGATTACAATACATCCTTCTTACTTCGTAGAAGGAAGTAATTATATTAATTAAAACGTTTCAGAATAACCTTCAAAGAAATTTTTATCACATAATTTCTTAACATCAGAAAAACTTTTCTAAACAATATTCTATTCTTAGTAACTTAGCAAACATTTCTCTTCTATTTATATACGGCCTCTGAATATGATTCTCGATTTTAATATAAATATCTGGATCAATTTCCGTCATATAGGATTCAAAAGTCTTGTGTTTTATTTTTTATAACGAGTTCAAAATTTTCCTGAGGATACGGAATGGAAGAACGTGTAAAAAATTAGATATCGTGTTTTATACATTTGTTTTTCCTAAATTTAACATTATGAAATTTAAAATCATCGAAAACATGATATTTTACTCAGTTTAAAATATCTTTATGAGTATATAACTTAAGCCTTGAATTTTAGTGCTGTAATTTTTAAGTGTTTTTAATATTTTGGTGTAATTTGAATTTACGATTTCGTTTTTCGCGAAAGGCCTTATTTAAATGGATTTATTTCTGAATAAAATCATAAGAAACACAATAGTTCATATCTACGACCGACAGTTGCGAAAATAAAGTCTGGTTGAGAACTTTATTGGACATTGCTTATACTATATATGCATTAATAAAAATGATAACATAATCATATCATGCATCTTCCAGATATACCCATGATCTTGAATTATCATTCCTAAAATTTAATAACAGCAGATTAACTGATTAAGTAACAATCCCCTCACATCATTTATTGCATCGTAATATTATTTTCAGTTTATCTCCTTTAGTTTGTCTCTCTAGGTGTTTCTTTCACATATTTTACAGTATTTGGTTAATAAATGATTAAGCATTTATTATTATATTTGTAATAAAATTAATATTAAAGTAATTGGATATTTCCTTCTCTTCAAAGAAGCATAAATATGATTACAAGAAAAGCGAAATTGCATAACATGAAGCTTTTTCCTGGCATAGCATTAACATTTCGCTCTTAATGTTAATAATGATTGCAGAAAATATCTTTTTTATGGACCAAAAGGAGTCAGTTCTAACTTTAAATCATACGCCATTAATGTAATAAAAGACTTTGTAATTGCAAGAAGACGGCATATGACATATAAAATTTATTGCTTCTTATTTTATTTGATTTTCTTCATAATGGCCAGGTTCATCCAGTCGTAAAGATACTGTTAGCATATTAAACCTCTATAAATAAGAGCCTATAACTCAAAATTATACGTATCGTTTGGAAAATGCAATTGCAGATTAAAATAGAATTAGATATTGCAGAAATTATATGCTTTCAAAATACTTATTATAAGCTTTTAAAAATAAAATAAATAATGCTCCTATTTGTCACACACTTTTCTTGTTACTTTAATTTATGAGCAATAAATGCGCTTTACCATTCCATAACGCTAAATTATGAAAATAAGGGTTATTATATTTGTAGTGAATCTTAATTGAAAAACACAGCTTTCTTTCAACAAAAATTTGAATCAATTATCATTTGCAATTGGCAAACGTTTTAAAATCATAAACAAAACATGCACTATCGTGGGCTTTAGTTCTTTTTCATCTCAAGAACTAAGTTTTCGGAGAGTAATGGTAACTAATGCATAATTATGCTATGCAAAATTGCCCTTTAATTTCCCCTTGCAAGTTCCTTGAACAAAGATTTACTAGAAAATGAATTTCAAATCACCTTTTAGAATAATGTTTTATTATTTACTTTACTTTTTCTCTTTTTAGCTTAGTTATTTTATTAGCGAATATGTATATATTCGTATATAGTCATAAATGTTTTTTCTGATTTCCAGCCTCACACTGTAGCGAAAACGTGCTAAAACTAAGATGCATATATACAGCAAGGAGTGATAATTATTTCACTAATTTATTATCACAAAATGGTTTTGAATCTGAAATATCATTTTAATCAAAATTATTCCTTCGAAATCAAAGGTACTCAAGCTTTTCGAAATGTCATCTTGTTTTGGATTTGATCTGGGTTAACAAACTAGAAAACTCAGGCGAACCTATTTGCCAAAATACGGAATGCTTTTCAGGAAAATTTCTATGCGAAACGTGGTTATTATATGACTATTGTGAAGATTCTATAAGCAATACATTCTGTACGTTGAAAAATTTCTCAACATTTGGGAACCGAATGCAAGGTGAACTTCTAATATTTTGTGCCTTTAGATATTTGAGAAATGGACAGCTTAACGGTTTTTAGATTAGCTGACATCCATAATGAAAACTAAATATGAAAGACAAAGTTATATAGATACAGATAAAGTTATACAGATATATCAAACCTAATAACGAAATAAACTGAAATTGCTTCATATTGACTTGTTTACTATCACCAACGAATTACCTGCAGCTTAATAATATTATTAATAACGGTCTTTATGGTTTATTTAAACAGAGCCGTGCCAAGATATTTTTTCATCTGAGGCAAAAAGGTGAAAGCGCGCCCCTATATATATCAAAACACACTCATGTCCATAAATTAAGGATAATTCGGAGTCACGCGGAAATCGAACTCTAAAATAAATATATCACCTGTAAAATCACTACACACATCTTCAAGTATCATATGCAAATTTCAGGAAGTAAAAAGATAACACCGATGGTACGTCACAATGACGAGAGTGTAAGAGAGTGACATATAAGGAATACAGGCAAAGAAGTAAAATTGATCGCAGGTACTTTATAAGCATTTCAGTGCAATAACCCAATAGTTATGACACAAAGGACGCATTTGGATGATTTTTTTACGTGGTAGAATTATCGGCCGTCTGGAGTGTTAGCGTAACCAACTGGAAGTATCAGACGAACTTGGAATTGTCCAGAGAGTCATCTCCAGGCTTTGGCAACAATTCCAAGGTAATGGTAATATGAGTAGACGTTACAGCACAGGTCGTCCCAGGGTTACAACGCCGAATGAGGACCGGTATTTGGAAGTTACTGCCAAAAGAAACAGGCGGAGCACAGCCTCAGATCTGTCTCGTCAGCTCTCTTCAGCCACTGGTACCCCAATTTCAAGGCAGACCGTGTACAGACGCTTAGGACAGATTGGTCTATATGCTCGTAGACCTGTCAGATGCGTTCCATTTACTACAACTCACTGTCGCCTGCGGTTAGCCTGGAGTAGAGAGCATGCATTATGGACACCGCAACAGCGGGCTTGTGTGATGTTTTCCGACGAGTCCAGGTTTAGCTTACAGTCTGATTCTCGCCGGACTTTCATATGGAGAGCTCCAGGTACCCGTTACCACCAAGAAAACATCATTGATGAAACCGTTACGGTTGTGCAGGAGTGCTCGTTTGGGGTGGAATTATTCTGGGTTCCAGAACTGACCTGCATGTTCAAATTAGAACCATGACAAGCCAAATCTATCGGGACGTCATTCTGGAACAACATGTACGTTTGTTTCGGGGCGCCATGGGCGCACAATTTGTGTTTATGGATGACAACGCCCGTCCTCACCGTGCAAACATCGTAAACGAATGCCTTCAATCGGAGGATATCACCCGTATGGACGGGCCAGCATTCTCACCGGATTTGAATCCAGTAGAGCACATGTGGGACATACTTGGCCAACGAATTGCAGCCCGTCAACCTCCTCCTACATGTCTACCGAAACTTCGGAGAGCATTGCTTTTTTGAGTGGTGTAATATCCCCCAAGATCAGATCAATAATTTGATACTGAGCATGCCTAGGCGTTGTACGGACTGTATTGCATCGTCGGGGAATCATACAATGTATTAACAATCATACCAACCATGTAATATTGGTTTTTTGTAAATAGGCTTTTTTTGTAATTTTCTCCAGGGAGAAAAAATCGCTAATTTTTTTAATAATATCAAACATAGAGCATCTTTTTTTGCTCTTTACCTTTTGTTTAATAAATAAGTTTTACAAATAAGTCACATTTGTTTTGTTTCTAACTGTTCCTTTGCCTGGTTTGCATTATCTTTAATTTATGGACTTGAGTGTGTAGCATTCATTATTTTAATTAACCAAATTATTTTTAGTTTGAACTTTCCTATCGATATCTCAAAGTTTCAGTTGCTGCCCGAATTTAGCGCGAGCGAGATATTTATGCAAATCGCATATATCTGTTAGCAGTTTAAAAGGCAGGAGTTAACGAGGGGAAAGACAGAGCCTTGGATTTATCGCCGTAAGGCTGTGCGCGCAAAGATTTCCTCTGTCTACTGAAAGTTCGCCTTCATAGGCAATTTCAAATTACCAGTGCTTGTTAGTGAAATTCGCATTATTGCATTTCACTAAGAGTTGAGCTTCCCTCGCCGTAAAACTTAAGCTAGGTTAGGGATTTGAATTTCTTAACACACTTTATTTTCATATTATTTTAGTTCAGCCCAAGTAGTGGCTTACTCTCAATTTGAAGAGTTGTATTTATTTGAATTAAAGGGTCACTTTTAAACCCTCCTTCTGACTTTGTAGTTCTTCAACACTAAAGGACATAGCCTAGATTTGCTCACTGTCCTCCACATAGGGTTTCACAGTTTATGCTCACGAAGAAAGTCAAGAGAGAAGAAGGAGAAACCTTATAAGTGTAGCTATATTTGTAGTAAAGAAAAGTAAATGTATTAAATCAAAATAATATAATTCTTAAAATGTTTTCAATCGCAGCTTTATGAATTCAGAAAAATAATATAGCCAATTATTTATAACTTTCAAATAAAAATGTTAAAATGAAGAGTAAAGAAAGAAAGTAAAAAAAAAAAAAGGTTTCAGATTTTAATTTGCGTCCAAAAGGGTGTTTTTGTTTTACATTTTGTGTTACCTTTATTCATTAAATATCGTGGTCTTCGCATTTAAACCATAAAATTCAATTTAAGAGCAATATCGCAAAGAAATTTTAAAATGAGCTATTCTTTAAAATTTCCTATACACAGTCTCGTGCGATGGAGATAAAAATGTTTTTTCTATACAACGTTGCCATTGCTCACTTCGAAATCCTTGAGTTTGTTGATCTAAAATTCGTAAATTTAGGCTTCCTTATGATATTCGCAGGAGGATTACGTTACTCAAAATTTAATAGCTCTAGGTACCGTTGTTTTATCACAGTGTGAGAAACGTACATATATTTATGCAGATTCTTCATTATTAAATTTTTTTTAATGTAATACAAGGTAATAATATTTGGTGGCAACATTCTGAATAGTAAAACAACACTTCTGGTGAACCAACGCAAAATGCCAAAACGAAATTAATAGTCCTTCTGGGCAAATTGCCTCTTTGGACTAAAAATCCTTTTTTGATAAATAAGAAATAAAACTGAAATATCACATTGCATTAATTTCCAGGTTTTCTTGCAATTCTTCCTATTGTTTTATTAATTTAAGTTTTGCCGAAGCTTATTTCCCCTAATAATAATAAATTTAAAAGCATAATTAAAGTAATTTTCAAATTCACATAGCCAGTTTGGCGCCTCTCCTAGGGATTAACCTGAGGCAAGTTCCTCACTTGCCTCACCCTTGTCCCGGCACTGTATTCAAAGACATAATATTTTCAGAATTAAGTTACCATATTCTGTACGGGATTCGGTTTTCAAAGAGAAATCGAAATTTATTTTAAAGGAATACTATTTGCTACACATCCTGTGTTCAAAGATTCAATTCCTCATATGGTCCATTCAGCAGCACCATCATTAAAACCAGTAAATTTCTGCTCTGATTTATGCTGGCTTAATTCAGGTAAGGTTAACTTCCTAGATAGTGTTACATCCTGTAAGACGTTAACTTGTCCAAACACGCTGCAAAATAAAATATGCCATCTGATTTAGATAGGCTTACAATGACTTTTCGATAATTTTGCAAGCACAAGTGACACAATCAAATACATGAATAACCAGTTTAAAATCAGTTTAATGTTGTACTGAATAAAATATATGGTACTCAAAATAATCAGATACAAAAAGTGATAAAATACCAATTTTTAATTTTCCTCTAAATGAACAGTTTAGCAGTTAACTACAGCCGAAAATACGCTTACCCATGTTCGATTTAATTAAGCAATTTAAAGTTCCTTAGGCTGCAACATTATTAACAGATAAACACATACATTTACATTTACATAACTGAATTTTAAAGTTTCTCTTAAATTCATGGTAACTTGAATATTTCAAAATTAAAATGCAAATAATGACTTTATCCTAATGTTGGAACTAAACTCTTTAACACATGTTGGCATATTAATACTTAGTTTTACATAATTCTCATTATATGCGGAGATGAAGGGTACTTGCATGAGCAGAATTCAGGATTCTGGAAAATCAAAAGCATTTTCTCCAACATCCTAGAGATCATTCCTGAGCAGTGTCCTATATATCACGCCATAGACCTTAACACTACTCACGGTCGTTACAGATTTTTTCACAGAGCCACAGAGTGAATTCTGATGGAATTTCATGAATTGAAAAGAAAACACCACAAACAGACTCTCAAAATAAAACGTTGTAGAAAGGAACTTTCGTACTGGACATCGCTCATTACATAACAATCAGTAGTCAAATTCAAGATCACGAAGAAAGAAAGTAACAGTCTCCCTTCAATGCTAGAAACAGTCTCCCTTCAATGCTAGTGATCAGTATCATTACATCACCGTCGGACAGGAACTTTAATTTCACAGTCTTTTCTTAAATGTCTTCAAAACTGAAATATCTCAACATCACTGGACAGGAATCCTCAGCCGTTTCTTAAACATCTGTCAAACATGAACACTTCTTTTGTGTAGGATACGAATTCTTATCGCTTAGTGCTTCCTTACATGTATGTAAAACTGAACACTTCATCACCGTTGGTCAGGAACTCTTATGGATCAATCGAATCCAAATCATCTCGACTTTCAAAAAATTACAGGTCTTTTTACAGCTTATTCATCGTAATTCTTTCTCTCTCTTTTTGCCCCTTTTCCCCTCTGCATTGCTAAATTCTGAGGAACTCACTCCTTAAAATTTCTTCTTCCAACTTCAGTCTCTCTTTTTGTCACTCCTTACCATCGTTTTCCTCTTCTAAAGAAAATAAAACCTTAAAGCCAAATCCTCTATTTCCGAAAATATCTTTCCTAATTAACTCCTTATTTAATTCAACTTCTAAAGCAATCATGCTTAACTTGAACTTAATTGGTTAACTGATGACATCCAGCAACATTTTTCAAACCAATTATGATGAAATTAAGTTTATGCACCGCACATTTTTATCTGTTTCGTCCCAAGAAAAGGCGATTAGCTTATTTAGCTCATTGTCAAGTCCTTGATAGCCCTGAAACCTAGAAGATGTGTCTCAACATAATTAAGTCAATAGCAGTAGACAGCCTGTCTACCATTTGTTCCCGCTGCAGCTCAGTTGCCATTTAAATAACAAATTGGTGTCATGCTCCTAGTCAGTTTTTATTTCAAAGCTATTGTTATTATTAACCTAGTACACCGGACTTATTTAAAATATCAACTTGTTTACAATATAGTCCGTAATTTTAGTTCCTCTGTTTATTTTGGCAATCAAGCCTAAAAAATCAGTTCTTTCAAAGCAATGTCCTTCCTCAAGCAACCCCCCACTTTGCTCATTAAGGCAACGAAAGGCATTTTAATTCTCTGCAATAGATATAGAAAGTGAAAGGATTCCTTTATTCACAATTTATTTACTGACGCGCCTATTCCCTTTCACGACATATACAAAAATTTTAGTAATTTAACCTACTTCTAAACTACTAAACAGCTCAGAGGAAACTTTGTCATTTGGAGAGGTTTACATTTTTAAACCTTCTGACAAAAAAGTTCTTCTGAGATAATTACATTTCTAAACTTTTACAGGCAAAACTTTGAAAAAGACGCGGATCCTTTAGAGAAAATTATCATTGTATATGAAGAAATTTTAATAACTACAAGATTTCTTTTTCTTTCCAAGTTCCACTGAAAAGAAATGGAATTTGTTTTTAGGTTTTTAGAATAGAAAATTTTTTGGTTTGTCACAGATTAATAACACGGGTCGAACTTAAGTTAGATAATTAGAAATAAACTTTTAAATCAGTCCGTTTGAAATTTTTATGTAAAAGTTTTTCCCCGAAATTATAGCATTGATGATTTAATGCTTATGAATACTTAGCTTTATATTAATTCTTTATTTTATGCTCTGGTTCATCACGTTACATGTTTAGACTAAACGCTCATGCAAACTTCGCACTAAGCGATTAAAAACAGGATATAATCTTAACCGGTAGCTCAAATGAATTCTATCCGTTGTATTGCGGCCTTGCAGAAAGGAAAGCTCTTTGCAGAGCAATATGTTAGAGCAGCCATAGGTAAACAAAGTTTAGTGAGTGTTAAAAAATTATTTGGTTTTCTGCTTATTCTCAAGTTTTTTTTTACTCTGAATAGCATTTCATGTGTAATCACGTCATAATTTTAGCTTAGGAGTAAGTTTCTGTAGACAACAGTCAATGCTAAGTTACATCATTTGTTCTATTGCTACTTTTAATTGTATTGCCAAAAGCAGTGGGTAATAAAACTCTGAGTTAAATTATACTTTGAGTTCTGTCTCTTGTGTGACTATAGTTAAGCACGAACATATGCGAGAACTTGTTAACCATTAAAGGTATCTTCTTAAGGCAGGCTGTTTGGTTTGATAACAAGTTCTTATTTAATTCAGCATCTTAGGAGTTACACATTTAAGTCTTCATAGATCAAATATGTTTGATGCTATGGGGGCAGAATAAAGTTGAATCCCTATGAAATGCTACTGTTGCATTACGTCGAACAGCAGGCTACCACACAAAATTTATTCAAGGAGAATTAGTGCGTCACATACGCAATAAAAAAATAACCACCTTAATCATTTTGAGTGCGTGAAGTACATAAAATATTTGGAATCCTTTCCACGCAATGTATACTTCACAGAAAAATCATGAATCTCAATATTTATGTCCAGAATGCTGTACTTTTAATAAAATCCAAAAGAAATAAGAAAAGTACAAATTGAAATTTATAAACAAAAGTCAAATAAAAACTTCAGTGAACAAAATCGTAAGAAATTCTTACCCAAGTAGGGTAATCCCTAAATAACCCTTTAATATGTAACTTTAGCGTAAGCTTTTACAACAAATTTAAGTACAGTAATTGAACGACAGAACAATAGGTCTGCGTAAGAATAATCATTCGCTTTTAAGCCGAAGTATCAAATTAAAAAAAATAAGAGAAATACCCCACGCCCAGACAGCCTTGTAGTCTAGCTGCAGGGCATCTAACTTACGTAAGCAAAGATTAAAATTCCATGGGGATACCATTACAGTAGACATGTAGAGCATACTAAAGTATTCTATTCTCAACTGTAATCCCCCAACCCTTTTAATGCTTCCAGTGGCAGTATATCTATGGTGACGTAAACAAGTTTCATCTGCTATCGAAAATAGGATAAAATACTTCAAGAATAAGGCTTTCAGACCACTGCAACCAATCTTAATTTAGCCGCCAGAGAAAATATACAACCCAAGCTATTTCTTTGTTACAAGTGTATGTTTAACTTTCGAAATGAACAAAGCGTCTCAGAAATCTAATTATGGATGTTTATGTGGGTGTGTTTATGAGTAGAATTCTATGCGCTTTTTTTTCCAATACTTAGCTATATTTAATGCTTATTATCAATACTTAATATTTAACACTTATCAGATACTCAGCATCATTTTCTTTTGCCCAGTAGAAAAGTCTGCTAAATTTTGGCACTTTACCTTCAGGCTCAATTCTTGACGAATGAAATGCATGGATGGAAATTTCGTTATTTTTATTCTGCACGTCAGGAATGCAGATTATTTTTCATTTGAGAGCCTTGTACAAAGACATATTTCTCAAATATTTGCACTTGTCTGATTTGCCATCTTCAATTAAACAGTTAATTATCTAATGAAGACTGAAACATTCATTTTTAAGAGAAATGGATTTTCTTGGAATTAGATTGGCGTTTATTTTACACAACCCAACCCTTATCTACATTTGGTATTAAATAATTTTACAATTAGGTAAGGAGTTTTATTAACAAACAGCATCTGAAGTAGTTTTACATTTGTTTATTTAGGTTTTAGTAATTTTGTCTTCATTTAATTAAACGATATCTTATTTTCGTAACACACTTATTCTAATGCGCAGCTTGATTTGTGCCAAATATTATTTATTTAATCCATTTACATATGTATTTACATATGTTCAGAGTCTATCCATTTACATATTTGAATACTGGTCCATGATTTACTCTCAAGAAAGATATCTGTGGGTAATTCCCTAGATTTTATTCACTTTGTTATGCAAAGCTATCTCATTGGCCCAGTATTCAAATATGAAATGTGTCCGTTAGTACTCCTTTGCCCTGTATTAGCTTTAGAGAAATGAATAGTAAAACAACAGTGAAGGAATAATGAAACATCCTGTTTATGTATAGGACGTTTCACTAGTAGAAGATCTACTAGATGTTTCGTTGATTACAGAATAAAGTATCTTGTCGAATGTTTCTATGCTGTTTTCCTAAATCGATATACGTCGTTTCTCATGAAGAAAGACAGTAGGGGGAGGGCTCTACTCTTTACAGGTTTTTAGTAGACCGACGTTCCTTGCATGGGAAAGTTTCAGCGATAAATAATGTTTCGAATATGGTAGAAATGTGCAGCTTCATTTACTGGACATTTGAGTTTTCACAATCTTT
The DNA here is from genome assembly GCA_000611955.2 of Stegodyphus mimosarum. NCBI lineage: Eukaryota > Metazoa > Arthropoda > Arachnida > Araneae > Eresidae > Stegodyphus > Stegodyphus mimosarum. The sequence continues at coordinate 165,937 of KK118675.1, read as the reverse complement.
CAGCTGAAACTTTAGTTTCCAGTGTGTCATTTCCCATCTAAGCATAAGAATTCCAATTACGAAGCAATGTCCGAATGTGAAAGAAAACAAAATGCAGAAAGTCTTTGCAAAAAATTATCAGCCCGACAAAATTTTTTCAAGAAGGTAAATAATATCCAAGAAGCAGCTACACATGCAAGTTACATTGTAGCATAAAATATTGCTAAGAATAATAAAGCTCTCAGTGATGGAGAGTTCATTAAACAATGCATGCTCCGAGTTTGTGATGTTTTATGTCCAAACAAGAAAAGTAACTTTGAGACTGTAAGCTTATCTCAAAAAACGATGACTTCTAGAATCGAAGACATCGGTAAGAATTTGACATTACAATTAGAGTCAAAGAATGGCCAGTTCAAATTTTGCTCCATAGCTATGAATGAAAGCACTGATATAAATAATACTGCTCAGTTAGTTCTTTAAAAGTGCGTTCTTTAAAAGGAACTACAACGGGATGTAATATTTTTCGTGAATTTCAGGAAGGGCTTTTAACTTTGAAAGTGCTTATAACAAATATATGTAATATTACGACTGGTGGAGCACCAAATATGACAGGAAAAAAATCTGGATTTCTTGGACCCTTTAATCAAAACTATCTCAGGAACAATGTTGTTTTTCTGCATTGTATTATACATCAAAATGCTCTGTGTAAATCTGCACTGAATATGAATTCGGGCTGATGCAGTCGTGAAGCTTATAAATACTATTCGATCTCGAGGCCTTACTCACAGGCGATTTCAAAATTTTCTTCAGTGCGTCCAATCTGAATACACTGATGTACTGTATTACACGAAAGTAAGGTGGCTTAGTGCAGGATGTGTTTTCGAGCGAGTATGACAGCTGAAAGACTATATTGTGTTGTTCTTCTATGAGAAACAGTGTTCTGAGGATTGCGAAATGTTAGAAGATACATAATGGCTTTCGGACTTTGCATTTTTCACAGATCTTCTTTGTCACATGAGCAACTTGAATGTGAAGATGAAAGGGAAAAATCAATTTGTTGACGATATCTGGGCCCATTTGTTGACTATATTTGGACCTCAAAACTTTTAAACTAAAACCTAATCAAAACTATCTACTTAAATTAATTAGCTGCTGGGCAGCTAATTAAGAACGACTTGTCTCATTTCCCGAGGTTAGATTCAATACTCTCAGTAAATAAAGAGAAGCTAAAGAATTCTGAAGATGGCTTGAAAAAACTGCATTTTGAGTTCGAACGCAGATTTCAAGATTTCAGTGCCATTCAAAGAGAATTGAATATTTTTGCCATGCCTTTCAATATAAATTGTGAACAGTGAGATCAGATTTGCAGCTTGAATCAGTCGAGTAACAATTATATGAAGCAGATGTTTCTAAATGTGCCAAAGTTAGAGTTTTGCAAATCGTTATCGAAAGTAAGTTTCCCGAATTTAGTATCTCATACCCAGAAAATCAGTGCTATGTTTGCTTAATCTTATAGATGTGAACAAGTGTTTTCAACGATGAACCTTAGAAAGAATTATTTCAGAAGTAGAGTGACAGATGAATGAGCCTCGTTTCTTAGAACCGGTACATCTCATTTCGAACCTCAATATACGGAACTTTCAAAAATGAAATAGCAGTTTCATTCATCTCATTAGCATATTTAAATTGCAATACTTGCATATTGTTTTTAAAATTTTAGAAATATTTATCTTGGCCAGCCAAACTTTTTTTTCGAATTTTGGCCCACGAACGAAAAGGTTTGTCCATCCCTGTCCTAAGCGGTAATTCACTGATGATTTAAATTACTTTTTAATTTCTAAATATTGTAAAGATGGCCCAAGCAGATTCAGTATTCCTTTTCACTAGACATTCGACTTCAAGATTTAACGGGACATTACATTTATTCTGCAAACACTACCCGTGATTATTTTTTGAAGTAACTGCAAAGCACCATAGCAGAATGATGATAGGTTATTTTTTAAACACAGAAAAAACAAATTTGAGGATTCAAGTTTTTCATATTGCCTTTGAGCTTATCACAAAAAGATTACAGACAGACAGACAGACAAAGAAGACAGATGTCTTGTTTTGCACCCGCTAAGTCTTTTTGCACCGATGGGCGAAAAATCAAGCTAGGGTGCGAAGGAAAGGTATATAGAAAATGGGCAATTTCGTATTTTAGAGGAGAGTAAAAAGGAACTTCGTATATTTTATACGAGTTCTAAAGTCCAGGAAAAAAAATATGGGACAAAATAAAATTAAAAATAAATGGCCCAAAAGTAATGGAGAGGGAAAAAAAATAAAAAGGCCCTATAGAAAGAAAAGGAAAGGAAGTAAGAAAATGTCCTAAATACGATTGTATCCAAACAAAAGTTATATTAAGTAAGGTAACATATAGTATTGCGGTATCCACACATATTCATACATTTTTTTAAACAACATCAGAGAAGATCATAAAACCATACACAGTGCGAGAGCATATTAGCAAAATTAAATAAATAAATAAATATCAGAATTTTTTTTTGGTTAATTATTTTTTAAACATTATATTTATTTAATAATTTAACCATCATAGTTTACTATATATTTGTACTAGTCTAAAAAGTTGAGAGGCACACTGTATTAGTATATGCTCATAACTCTAAGAGATGTATTCAAGAAAATATAAATTAATCTTATTGTTTTCTTTATTTGCGAACTGAAAGAAAAAATTGCAATCGAAAACAGTAAAACTGCAACCTTTTACATTCATCGATGTCCAAGATTCCCTTTTCCCGTCTCGAGAAATTCCTCAAAGGGGCCCAGATGGGGAGAGCTAACAGACGGAGTCTACTGATAAGGATAGCGTCACTACAGGTTACAGGAAAAACAAGCATATGATATAAAGCAATTTCTAACTATTATTTAATGTCAGAGGCCTACAACCATAATAAATAAATTAATTTGAAGGCACTTCAATAATATATATTTGATTTAGTTTAGAGAAAATAAGGCTACTTATCTGAAAGCTCCTGTTTTCCTTCGGATTGCAAAAGAATGAACAGCGAGGAAGATGAGACCCCTTTTGCACAGAAAAACTGTCACATTTGAGGGCGAGACACTTCGGAGAAAATTTTTTAAATTTTTTTGTAAATAATTAAGGCTTTTTTCCGGAAAACACACATAAAAATTTTGGAGCTGGGCCAAGCTGCTTGCTGTCTTCATCGTTCGTGATCACAGCGCCCCCCACAAAAAGATGATTTAAAGAGCTGAATAAGTTTTCAGTTGAGGTCTCAGGCTACTGGAAACCATCCTGTTTGACTAAACCTAAATGCAATAATAAATGCAAGGAAAAAATGGAGCAGCTTCTAAGCATAATTGCTATATAAGATAAAGAAACTTGGCAGTCGAGGCGGTTTTAATTTTATTTTTATTTTCTAGTTGGCGTTCAGCGCACAGAAAGAAGCTGAAGTGCCTAGTTAGCCAATATAGAAGCACATGAACAGAAAAGTTTTGGTTTGAGTCAAAAGTTTCAGTTCCCAATTATTACGTCATCAGCGCTGCGTAGGCCATGCAAAATGAAATGATCTAGAAATGACTTATGTGAATATATTTGTATTAAACTTTTCTTCTTCCTTGTTTAATTGTTTTTACAAAGATTGCATTGTGTTCATTATTTTTACAAAGTTTACAGAGTTTATATGATTAAAGACGAAAGTGTCCAGGAGCAGTTTTCTTAAGTAAGAAAATAAAACTAACTCTTACACATCTATATCCTTTTTTTAAGATAGATTTTCTAAACTTGACGGAACAGCCACTTTCTAATTCTAAACAGCTATTTTACTTCAACTCATCTCACTTAACTTACTTAGCTTAAACTCATCTTATTAATCATATTGCTTTCTGCTATTCCGTGCTATACGAAATCTGCTCTGTCTCTTCGTCTTTCCTTTGCTATAAAATATCTATGATGCCGAGGTTCTAAATTTAGTACTATTACTATATAAATCATTACTGAATATGCGATCTTCGTCTAAAGAAAAATGAGCTGTCATTTTAATCGAATAAAGATGTGGAGTTTTTAAAAGTGAAGTTCTTTATGCTGCAGCCTTTTACTCGAAACAACAACATCTGGACTTTCGATTGCAAATATCACACACACACACACACACATATATATATATATATATATGTATATAACGTGCGACAGATAAGGCAAATAAAGAATATCCGTAAATTTTTGGAGTGTAAGTAAATTCGGGTAAAGATTAGCAAACATTTTTCTTTAATAAGTGCTAAATTTTCAAAGGAATTTTCATCGTTTTGACCTATTTATTATGATGATTACTTCGTGTAGATTTTTAATATGGAGTACCTTATAATTCAGGCATGAAAATCAGAACCTATACTACGTTTGTCTTTTTATGTTATTTATATGTGATATAAAAATTCGTGTGTTTTTCAGTCAAGCAAATTTATTTATCAGCAATTCGTTTTGAATTACTTATTAGGATGATTACTTCGTGTAGATTTTTAATACGGAGCATCTTATAATTTAAGCATGAAAATCAGAACCTGTATTACATTTGTCATTTTTATGTCATTTATATGTCATATAAATGATTTATACATTTGCCATTTATATTAAAATTATAAAGGTAAATTTTGTATAAGCTTAATTCTTACTTAATCAATGATAATATTAAGTAAACTATTATTTCAATTTATTCTTTTAATCATCTTGCTAAAGTCGAAACCAAAGTATCGTGTTTTGACAGTTATTCCTAAGTTTTAGTAAGTTTGGAAAAGATCAATATATCTTGCCTTTTTTTTTGGTATTTTCGCAATACTGGCTCAGAAAGTGTATCAATTTAATGGTAAGTTATATAGTTCGAAAGAAAGATGTTAAACATAATTATTGGAGCTTGCATTACGTTGTTTCCATGTTAACAAAATAAAAGTTTCTTCTGTGTTGTGAGTGATTATATATGGTACTGCTGTGCCACTATTAGTTGATATACGAATTTGGATACAGCGTACCCAATCCAGATGTTCTAGCATTAAGATTAAGTTGTAGTTATAATATGTAATAAACTTATCAAGTAAGCAAATTACCGCATCATTATTTTGTATAGCAAGAAGTAAACGTTTTACTTTGCTTTACCATTTTAAGTTTTTAAGCTTGTATTTTAAGTATCCGTTGTATTTAATAGTTAAAATATTTTTAAGAGGCGACATCATAACAGCTTGGTCGTTAACTCTGTGGTTTTCCATTAGGTCGCAAGATCTCTGTGGCTCCAATTTATATAGTGAATTTTTAGTTAATTACTCACTTAACTTGCACTGTAACTCTATGAAGCGTGTGAAAATTTTAGATCTAAAGGTAAATATGAGCATAATAATATTAACATGTTTTTATTTGTGCTTTCATTATCTGACAATGTTTCAATAATCGTAACATTATAAGCAATAAATACTGAGACATGCATCACTTAATTCCTTGAGGTCCTACAAAAGTAAAGATTTCAACTACGAAGTTTGGAGAATATTTGATTCTCGCGATATTAACTAATAATTTTATTTAGTTTTCGGTAAATGTGTGTTACTCGTATTGTAACACAAATAAATTTATATCCAATTTCCACATAAATTCCATGAATTCATCCGCTATTTATGTAGAATTTATGTTAGATGTTTATGCATGTATCTTATAGTTATTTAGCCTACGTAAATCTAACCAATACCGCTTCGCAGTTAGCAGAGCCGTGACATGAAATAACGTTAACAGCAACATAATGATAATAAAATAAGGTTAATAAAAAGAAAGTACGGGATTGATAACTACACGTTTTATAAGGTTGTCAAATCCGTACTTTTCTTTTATTATTATGCATTTCGTAGGTTTCATATCAGAGGGATATTTGGTGAGTACCAGAATTATGGCAGTGTCTGATGATAAATGAAAAAAAAAAACATAAAACGCGTCAGTTTTTTCTTTGCTTTTTCGTATTATTTATTGCAACATCGTCGCTTCATTTTGCTTAAAGCGAAAGAAATTCAAAATAGTTTGGAAATTACTGACTATTAATAGCAGTAAAAACTCCCTATTTTAGTTTATGCTTGCATTCCCTCAATGCAAAACGTTTTCTTTATGATATAAGCCTTTCAGAGAACTTTCTCCTTCTAAAAATAGAATCCGATAAAGTAGAGGAAGGAAATAATGGAACTAAATTCTGTAAAACAAATGGCTTTTGCTGAGCAAAAAAAAAACTAAAATTGTGGTGTCTTTATCAGAACGTCCTCAAAATCTGTGAAAGTAATAGCCTTTTTTATTTGCCTTCAAATGACCCTAAAAAGTGGTTCTTTCTCCTTCAGAATATTTCTAAATTCTTTTATCGCTAAGCTTCTGTACAAAACTTCTTTCATAAATTTTGTAAATTAGTTTAAAGGTTTCACATATGTGTTTTAAATACTATGTAACTCTCTTAATATAGATTCAAAGTACAAATAAAAATTAGTTATATTTGATAAAACTTTGGAGGCAATTATATATTTCAGACATAATGATCAAATAAAGCAAGCAACTGAAAATTTAAATTAAGTATTTTGAATACCATGCTTTGTTAATCGGTTTTGACTGCATCGGTATACGGTTACGGTGCCGGTTCCCTACTTTCTGGCTGCGTTTTAGCCCTGGAGATAGAATGAGTACCTATAGTTGTCCATATCCTCTGTCCGAAACGTTCCGAGATACTCTTCCTGACATATAATAGTACCTGGAAATCATAATTGTCAATACAATTGGAAATACAATTCTCGGATGTCATTGACAGGTTGTGCAAAATGATTCTTCAACTGATTCATCCGGAATTATGAAAGGAAAGAGATTTATTTTTGCTGCATGACAATGCACATGCTCATACGGCTGGAAGATTTTGTCTGGTTTCTAGTGAAAAAAACGCGTTACTGTTCTCAAACGCTTTGCATATCCCCCTCTCCGATTTGTCGCCAAGTGACTTTTTTGTATTTCCGAAAATCAAACTTTACATTAATGCTCAACGCTATCACGACATATCCGACTTCAAACCACAGGGATACAGAAGCTGAATAGCATGCTGAACACGGATTTTTCTAACAAATTCATATCGTCGTACTAATTTTGGGGGAAAACTATGTAGGCCACTTGAAGAAGCGTTAAAAACTCCCAGTTAACTTTTCTCCAGTTTTTCCCTAATCCAGTCTCCGAAATTTTAGAACAAATGCTGTATGTTCTTCTCGTAGGTTTAAATAAATATTTGTCCACATGTTACGATGTAACATGGTTAGCGTTTCTGGTGATAAGACGGCTAAATAATCAATGGGTTCTGCAGTTTCGGACCAGTGCTTACAGAGCCCAGTGTTCGACTTATTTGGAGAAGCAATGGATTTTTTAATGAATGTTATGTTAGTACAAACTACCGACCTGCCACTGCTGTTCGGACTAAAATTCCGTTAAAAAATATTTCAGTAAGAACCATTACCGAAATTTCTACTCAGTTTTGGCATACATTCCTATTAGCAAAAGTGGTAATATTTATAGATTTAATACAGGTCTAAGATAAAGTTCTCGGAAAGGTAAAGCAAGAAAAAAATTAAAGATCAATATTTTAACTAGAAATGACAATATTATTAAACCTTTTAATTTCGAATATAATTTTGTAGAAGTGGGTAATTAGAAACTAAGTAAGGTAACTTTTATCCTGCAAACTAATTGCATTTTTGAGTTTGTTAATATATCGGCATTTGCTCAAGATGAATGAATATTGATTCACAAGCCTAATTGAGATTACAGTAGTAATGAATATAGCTTTAGATATTGATTATTAGCCATATTAGATTCGTAAAAGCATTATCTGTATGAAATTAGTAAACTCAGTTGAATGCTTAGTTTGTTGAATAAAAGATTAAATAAAAGTCATAGTTCAAGTTAAGAAATAATGAGAATTGCCTTCTGTTTAACGATTAATATCAAACTTAATCATTTGTTGAACATTTCAGTTTCTATGTGTATACAATAAAAACTATTGAGTGAACAATGAGTGCAAACTGCTGATTTTGAAAAGATGTAATGCTAGTGTTTAATGACCTGTTTTGTTAATATCCAATCTACATCTTCTACCGGTTACAAATAAATGTCTGTTTTAAAAATCTAAGGAATAATAATGAGTTACTATACTTAGAATATTGTAAAATTAATTCTGCTTGTTTAATAACATATAAGATTAATTTAACTAACACGTTCTTTTGATATAAATTCTTTCCTGTAGCTGCTATTTCTTTCCTCCTTCGTCACTTGAATGAAATTACATTCACTGCTAATGGTAGAATTTTTTAGATTATTTTCCCTTCCCGGGGATGAATGATTTTTTTATTAATTAATTGACACTGATTCTCTCATAATTTGATCTATTTTAAAAATAAATACTAAGGTTTTTCTTGAAATTTTACGAGGCGTATTTGGAAACTAACTACCGTTTTAAAAAAAAATAGTAAAACAATTTTTTTGAATCCAATTTTATTTTTACATGAAAATACATGTCTTAAACTATTTTCAACATAGTTTCAGCCAATGATCAAACACTAGTCATAGCGGGTGACCAGTTTTTGTTTACTATCGTCAAAGAAACTTCCCGCCAGTTTCGATAACCACAACTCCACAGCATTTTTCGTGTCATCGTCAGATCCAAAGCGCTTGCCACCAAGCTCGCGCTTCATGTGCAGGAATAAGTGATAGTCGGACAGCGCCGAGTCCGGGCTGTACGGCGGGTGATCGAACTGCTCCCAATGAAACTGTCGAATTAACGATTGAGTGACACCAGCAGTATGGGGCCGAGCATTGTCATGGAGCAACACAATTCCTTTACTGAGCATTCCTCTTCGTTTGTTTTGAATGGCACGTCTTAGTTTTGTTAAAGTCTCACAATATCGTGCCGCATTAATGGTTTCACCTCTGGGAAGAAATTCAGTAAGCAAAACGCCTTTCCTATCCCAGAAGACAGTGCACATGATTTTTTGTGATGACATTGTCACTTTGAACTTTTGTTTTTTCGGAGAATGAGTGTGTCTCCACTCCATCGATTGTTGTTTCGATTCTGGTGTGAAATGCCCAAATTTCATCACCTGTCACAATTTGGTTTAAAAAGTTTTCTCCCTCATCACGGTACCGCGTGAGAAATGCCAGGGCACTACCAAGTCGCTTTGTTTTGTGAACATCAGTGAGCATTTTTGGAACCCATCGGGAACACAGTTTGCGATAATTCAAGCGGTCAGACACAATTTCGAACAAAACAGTACGTGAAATTTGTGGAAATGCCTCTGAAAGAGTTGTCATTGTGAAGCGTCTGTTCTCATGAATTGCTTCATCAACTTTCCTTACCAAATCATCGGTGACAACAGAAGGCCGACCACTCCGAGCCTCGGCGTGGACATTTGTTCGACCTGCATTAAACATTCTTACCCACTTTCTCACCATTCCATCACTTATCGCGTATTCACCGTAAACTTCTGTCAGTTGACGATAAATTTCGGCCAGTTTAACATTCCTCGCGTTCAAAAATTTAATCACGGCACGAATCTCACAGTCAGCGGGAGAACTAATTGTCTTAAACATTTTGAATGTGCACAGCAAACTGAAAACACAACATAGAGCAACCAAAATGGCGACAATTGACAGTCAGTGAACAAGAAAGACTAGTGCGCATGCGCGGTACGCCTACCACAGTGCTGCGACGGCGTTAGAATGAAACAGTACTTAGTTTCCGAATACGCTACGTATATTGATTATTGTGTTTTGTTATATTTAAGTTACTTATTTTTAAATCCATTATCTATCTTAGATTCACTAGCATCAAGGCTCATAGATCGTTTAGGTAAAATTCACAACGCAGTGTCTTGTTAGGATAGTTAGTTTTGAGGCAAATTGTAAACTTTGTTCTGTGATGTCCTCCCTAAAGGCAGCATTTAAAAAAATTTGTATATAGGGCTGCTATAACATGCAGATGTGCACCTCGTATATTTGTTGTAATCGGCCGCACCAAAGTATACAAATATTCTTTAGATAAAAAAAAACGACGCACCAAGAAGGAGTTACCCGAATGGGACGAAAATCGGTAGAAGTGATGCACAGGTACAGAAAAACAAATGATTACAGTATGAGAAAAATTGGATGATTTATTGAAGTGATAGAGCTTCACAAAGTAGAAAAGTCAGTGACGCGTTTGTCCCCCTCTGGCTCTTATGCAAGCAGTTATTTGGCTTGGCATCGATTGATAGAGGTTGCGGATGTCCTCCTGAGGGATATCGTGCCAAATTCTGTCCAACTGGCGCGTTAGATCGTCAACATACCGAGGAGGTTGGAGGGCCCTGCAAATACTGCTCCAAACGTGCTCAACTGGAGAGAGATTCGGCGTCCTTGCTGACCAAGGTAATGTTCGGCAAGCACTAAGGCAAGCAGTAGAAACATGTGCAATGTGGGGGCGAGCATTATCTTGCTGAAATGTAAGCCCAGGGTGGCGTAACACGAAGGGCAACACAACGGACCTTAGAACTTCGTCGATGTACAGCTGTGCTGCAAGGTGGTGACGGATGACAACCAAAGAGGTCCTACTATGAAATGAAATGGCACCCCAGACCATCACTCCTGGTTGTCGGCCTGTCTGCCCGAAGACAGTCAGGTTGGTATCACACCGCTGTCCGGGGCGTCTCCAAACTCGCCTTCGCTGGTCATCGAGACTCAGTTCAAAGCGGGACTCATCACTGAAGACTATTTTACTCCAGTCAGTGACATTCCAGGGCGAATGAGCCCAACACCACTGCAAACGGGCTTGACGTTGTACAGAGGTCAATGGTAGTTGGTGCAAGGGGTGCCGTGACCTCAGCCCCCTTTCTGTGAGCCGTCTATGAATGGTCCTTGCGGTCACTGAAGCACTAGTTGCACGTACAATTGATGATAATGATGCATCTGGGGCTGTGAGTGCCGCTATGACGATAGCTCACGTTCTGCCATTTCTCTATTCCTACCGCTTCCTTCTTGACGCTGTGTGCGGCCATGGTTCACCCATTCCTGCCAACATCGTATAAGAGTGGCATTACTACTGCCCAAATGTCGAGCTATTCGCCTATAAGACCAACCGGCTTCTTTAAGCCCAACTACACGATCCTCTCAAATTCTGACTTCTGCGCATATCTTTAGCGCACCTGTATGCGAGGCATAATTACTGTCTGCCAGACTACACGGAAAGAAATTCGAGAAGAATTTAATATCTAGAGTCGTAATGTTTCCTCTTAAATATCCTGCCAGTTGCGCAGTCAGTTGCGCTCTAGCGCCAACCGTTCATTCATAGGCAGCCAAAATGTAACATTTTGCATTTTCCGTGGAAACCTGTATGCATATTAAATTGTGCCCAATTTGCTTTATATCTTCTCGGTGCGTCGTTTTTTCTGTCAAAGAGTGTATGTCTATATATAGTCAGTAAGTTCAGTTTCTTTATTTTTTATAAATTTGTAAATTGTGCATTTTTCGCTTTAAAAATGATTGAATTATGTTGCTATTATCTTTCGGTTAAGATTTTTATTCCTTTAGTTAACCTGCATGCAATAATTTTGGAATTATCAACAATTTAAAAGATTTTTAAGTGCGACGAAGCCTAATTGTAGGTTATGATAGCAGGCATATTTGTTTACATTTGAAATTTAGCAGAATAGTGGATTTGTTGCCAATCTAGAGAATTTAAGCTTCCAACAACAGAGTAATGTCTTCTTTCATTATTGCATATTAAATTATGCTTGATCCATTCTGGAATTATTATTTAAATTATAAGTTGGTTTTTGCTTACAAATTGTAATTTTGAATGTAAAAATTATTTTTTAATTGGTTTAACTGTACTTGGTGTTTTATGTTTTCCTATATCTTTCAATTTTTAATGAAAATATTTTGAATTTTTATGTATTTTTGCCTTACCTCGAAGAGAGAACTGAATTAATTAGTAGCGCATGCACATTAGGTAAGCGACGCTGAATCGTCTGTGAAAAGCTGTTTCTTTTTTATTTGTTTAATTTTTTTGTACATCGTTTTAGATTTATTATAGTATTTGAATAGAACTTGTGGTAAGTCTTCAGATGCTAAAATTTTTGCGCCTCTGAGTTATAAATTGAATGAGATGTAATGCTGTTAAGTGATCTAGCGCCGAAGTGTGGCTATGGTAACTAAATATAGTGAACTTTAAAGAGTGCATTTATTCTATAGTGGTATATGCCCTATTAAGGAAGTAGATTTAATTCAAAATTTGCTAACAGTTAATTCAATATATTTAAATGAAATGCAGGAAAGTTGAGTATAATTTAATACTCCGTACAAAGAAGTCATGTGGTGTAGACATCAAATTTTTTTATCTTAAGAATAAGTTAAGAATAAGGGTAGCTTACTTCGGAGAGTAATATAGATGACAGGGAACTTTCTAATATCATCGACCTATAAGTTCAACCATAATATGCGCTACATAGACCAAAGCATTCTTCTGAAAAATGAGAATTCTGTAAAAACTAAGGGTTCTTCTCTCATATCGCGGTTAAGAATTAAATTCCAAAAATGAAGGACAATACTGTATAATGACATTAATGAGACATAGTATAAATTACGATATTTTTATAAAAGTCGAACATGAGTGTCTGATTAGCATTTGATCATTTAGTTAACTTCTAATTATGCCACTCTTAATTATACCACATTCTACTGCGGTTTCAGTCTCGGCTTGTACTATCTGATATATGTTTCATCCCAGCCAATAACGTAGCATACGAAAGCCTAACTTTGTGCTCATAGCGCTCCAAGTAAATTCGACAAGAATCTTTTCGCTTTTAGTCATTCCTATATTTCTAACAGTTATACCACTCCTGTTTGAAGAACATAAGATCTTTATGGCAACCCAACGGTAAAAGCTAACTAATATGGGATTCCCATCACTACATGTACATAAGTGTTAAAAGAGGCATCTAACTTTTGTGAAACAGGTTTGGTATTATGTTAAAGTATTGGTTCAATTTTATGGTGTACATACAATAGTGTTTTCTGTCCATAACTTACAATCCATGTACTGTGAAAGAAAGATCCTCAGTTTTAATTAAAGTAAAACCATTCTAGAAATTGATGATTTTGAATTCTGTAAGAATAAAGTAACTGCAAAAATAAATGTATTTAATCTTTTTATTTAAGATTTCTACAGAAAGATAAAATTAGATGACAGAACTAGATTTGTAACTAAAACAAATATTTTAGAGTACATATGAGTTGAAAGATTATAACACATCAGAAATAAAATATTACTAAGAGACCGCAAAGTTATTAAGATACATGATGCCACAAATCGCTTAAAGAAAACTTACAGGGAAAATACGTAAACAAGATTAAACAATATTTTTTAATTCTGTTACAATTTAAAATTAGGATTATGATAATCGTCGATGATTAATTTTATGTTCACGATACGATCAGGAGTATAGTAAATGTAAGCCGAACTAAATATTAAAATGACACGTTTGCAAAAAGTAACTTTTAGGAAAAAAAAAACAATTGGAGTGGTAAAACTATATGGAATGAATCATAACTTCAGAATATAATTCTTAGGATTTAGGTTTCCTATCAAGCAGTTCTTTGTAAACCTAAGACCCAATTTATAGAGTAACACGGATGATTTCATGAAACACACAAGAGGTATTTTCTTGATGTGAATATACCCACTGAATGCAGTCTAGAATACTTTTTTCCTGGTTCAAAACACGTAGAAATATGCAGTTATAAATGCCAATATACTGAACTTTACTGATCTTCGCATATCAGAAATCCGGCTTTCACTTTATATAGAAAGTTTGCAAAAAATAACACTTCAAATTTTATTCGAAGAAAGTTATACAAGTATAAATGGTTAAGGATTCTTGCAACCGCCTTTGCGCATCAGTGACTTATATTGTTTTTCCCTCTGAGACGTTTTACCCATTGTATTTTTTCTTGCTAACACTTCACGTTCCTGAGATAAGCGACTTTCCGCAACTCCTAGAGAAACAATTCGCCATAGACAACAAGATAGTCGATGAAGATAGAAATTCTCTTCTCTTTCGAGAATGAGATCTCCCACTTCACCCGCATACAAAATGTACTCATGGTAGATTTCCAGAGAAGACAAAATAACGTTTTCTACAGTGCTGTAGTCAATGAAACTTTTTTTGAATCTAAACTTTAAAGACTAGGAAAAAATATGAGAGTTTTATTTATTTTATTTACAGCTCTAAATTGATGAATACCTAGGAACAAAAAACTGATAGTTCTACTCGGGTTCGAACCCAGGTAAAAAAATGACTGCATGATTAGGCTTAGTGATTTTACCCAGCTGTAGCTGTTTATTTATATTTCAGATGACAACACTAAAACTTGTTGTTGTTTAAATAATTTATATTTTTCGCCAGTTTATTGCACATTCAGCTAGAATATGAGTAAGATTTCATTAGAAAACCCTTCACAAAGACAGCTCTTTCCTTAAATAGATAACTATATTCATATTATTAAACAGATAACTATATTCATATTATTAAACAGATAACTATATTCATATTATTATTATACAGATAATCATATACCATATTCAAATAACCTAATCTAGCATTAGGAATCAAAAGGAAAACATATCTTAATTTTAGTATATTGTATTCTATTTTTTTAGAAATTATGGGAGAGACATAGCCCTCACATGTTTTATTGATTAAGCGTTTTCCCTTTTGGGCTTATTTCTCTTTTTTAAGCTATTATCAAAATGATTTTAAAACATATGTGTTTTGCGATTAAAAGATGCAAGACAGAGCCTGCTCTGTTTTCACCCACTTCTCAGAATGGTTTAAAATCATAGGCATGTTGTAATACTTAAGAAACATAAGGTCTTATTGAATGTGTTGAAACTTCCTAAATTTTAAAGTTTCAAAAGGAACTGTCATCGTAGTTATATCAACAATAATCATTTAAAACTATAATAAAGTACGTTAGAAGCTGAATCTTCTTTTAAACGTTTACTCTTCGTAAATAACTTTGATGATGAATATTATTAAGAAGTCAGCAGACGACGTCTTAGCACCACTAAATTAAAAAAAATAGTACTGCACTCTGATATTGAAGTTTTTTAAACAGTAGTGTATTAGATTATCTTATGTACATTGGCTGAAAAGAGTGAAATTTATTTCTTTGAGATACAGTGCCAAATTATTTTACGTATCTCTAGAGGAAGGTAGTTCTTCTTTAACAGAGTAGTTAATTTCATTTTTATTGCTTGCAAAAATCAAAATAACAAAATGGTTTTAAATTAAATTTGTAACGATGTAGTTTGAAATATGACAACACTAAAACTTGTTGTTGTTTTAATCATTTATTTTTTTAGCCAGTTTATTGCACATTAAAATTTAAAAATAGCGTTTTATTGGCATCATCTAGAAACAAAATGTGATTTCCCATTTTGGGCTTTCCCAATTCCGGCTTTCTGAACGTGGCAAGAAATATGGTGTCATTTCAGACTCTTTTCCTCGTTCTGAAGGCGCTCTGGATAAGGATACAAAAACTCGCACCATTTCTGTGTTTCTATTAAGATTTCATTTTAGTTGTTTTGAAGATTAAGGTGCAAAAAGAATACTTATTTCAGCCAGAACGGAAGACATATTCTTTGTTTGAACATTACACACTAACTCTGTTAAGAAAATAGTTTTAAATTAAAAGAGAAAAATAATCTGAAAGGTTTCAGGTTATAATGGTAGTTCAAAAGAGTCTGTTAAAGTTTTACGTTCTCGTTGAGCTCCTTCTCTACCAGTCTTGTGTTACATTCACTCCTACTAACACTTTATTTTTGTTCTTTTAACTTTAAAGCATCATTTTCTTCACACTTACGCAATATACAATTCAACAACCAAAGTGCAAAAATTTTAAAAGCAACACAGCAGTATAAGTTTAGAATTCCTGATGCAGCTTTAAGTGTTGGCATATATTTTCCTCTTTTCTTAACCTTTTCTCAGTTCCTCATAGCAATATTTAGTTTTTCCTACTAAAGGGCTTTGCAAAAGTTTTATATCCCTTTTTATTATTAATGTTTTGTGTGTTTACTTTATTTATAAAATATCAGGTTCTTGGCTTTCACGGCACATAAATTTCAATTCAAAAGCAAAATCACGAAATATTTAAAAATGGCATATATTTAGAATTTCCGATATACAGTCTCGTGCGCTAAAGATAAAATGTTCTTTTCCATAGAGTGTTGCCACTACTTGCGTTGAAATCGTTGAGTTTGTTAATCAAAAATTCGTTAAGTTTTATAAAATGTGAAATAGATAATAAAAAAAAATTCGATAATGCAGGTGCCCATGTTCGATTGGAGGACAAGTTGTTCAACATTTGATGTCTGTAGGTACACTTTTTTTCGGTTACAGACGAAATCAGCGCGGACAAAAACGTCGAGGAGAAAACATCGCAACACGAAAACGTCGTGGTGCAAGACATCGTGAAAGGAAAGAAAGCAAAAATTTCGCAGTTCTAAAACATTGTGATACAAAATATTGCCGTCGAAAATAAAGCGGTTCAAAACCTTCGCAGATTTAAAAAATATCGTGGTCATGACGATAACATCGCAGACATAGATTTTTCAGGGTTTAAAAGGAGTAACAGCATATTCGCATAATGATTTGGGAACGCAAGAAGGAATGAGGAATATTTTTACTTTTATATTTCATAACTTTGAATTAATTAACAAATTTTTGCTGGAAAAGCAAGAAGGAAATTTAAGCATTTAAAAACTGAAAATGGGTAGAAATATAATGCAATTTATAGCACCCAATGCACTTAGTTAACTCACGAAATTAAAATGTACTTAGTTAACCAATGAAGGTCATTAAAAAATTAAATCTCTTTCTATAAAGTTTACTGATACTTTTTCATGACAAACGTAGCCTAAAAAATTAATAAAAAGGAAAATTAATAACTGCATGAAGTTACCTCTTTAAAATTGCTTAATTAATTATCAAATTATTTTCTTTCATGTTTGTTAATTTGGTACTCTTATAGTGAAAATTATATCTTGTTTTGTTTCTGTTTATTCTTACACTGTCGTTAACATTTTCACGTACAAAGTGAAATCAATTGTTTGGATGTCGGTTTTTCGATTTATTGCATTATACCAAAACATATTAAAACTGTCCGCTTAAGGGAAGGGGTGCCTTTGCTTATGGAGACGGATGCCTTTTGAGTAATTTCTAAGGAACTAGCATATATCTACTCTGTATATTAGGAAAATCATGAAAATTTCATGCAGCTAGCTCTTTAGCCGGGCCAAAATATCAGTGTTCTGCGATTTACCGCTTAGGCACTAGTGGGCAGTTCAGTAGGGGACTATTAACGAAACTAGATCGTTTTTCATTAGAAGATTCAAATTTAAAATTATACCCAGAAAATTTAAACGCAGACTTTTATTTTAGAAATAATATGTAAATGCGGTGAATCCCTATAATGGTATCTTCCTAAGATGACCAGTGTTTTTCTGAACAGAAATAAATATAGATTTTAATTATGTAAGATTGTCACATCCAGACAAGATTAAAAAGATATGAAATCTTCAGTGGCCACTTTTAAGAGGATTTGTAGATTATTTTATAACCTTTTGTTAAAGAATCAATCATATATTTCCGATTTCAAATAAGTTTTCAAAGCCGTAGATGTCAGATATATCATCATTTATAGTATAAGGGGTTGTGTGCAATACTAAATTTAATTTTGTATAATACTTTTTTAAGGATTTATGCATAGGTAATAGACATTGTGAACGAGAGAGAGATCACGACAGTCGTGTGGGCGCTTATGAGAGAACAAGTAGCAACAGGGATTTAATGAAACATGTTTTTGAAGAATAGAATTAGACTAAACCAAGTAGTTTCAATCATCATACCGATTTCATTTATTTGTACAACATATATTTTGTTTCAATTCTTCGTATTTATATGCGCATTTCATTATTTACATAAACTTAAGTTTTATGCCCTAAATACATTAAATCAGAAAACAAATTTGTATAAATTTTGTGTATGGAGATTGGGCATCAGTTTTTTAAGTTACTGTGGAAGCAAATTTTGGAAGGCTTTTTAAGTTTTTATTAAGGGTCTAAAGTAGAATTTACAAAATAAATGCATTATTGAACAATTCTAAAAATACACTGCTTGAAATTTGTATAATAAAAAATTACTTTATTTTGGAAACCATGTTCCTCAAATTCAAAGCATTTTCCTTCTCAGCGACAAAATTTGAATTTATGATTTTTCATCATACATATTTTAGGAGATTTTCGCCTTCTTGATTGAATACAATAGCTTTCTCATCATTTGAACTATGACTTATATTTTATATTTTATTTATATGCATTTCAGAAGCATTAAAGAAAACTACGGTACTAATGTTTAAAAATGTATAGAGTCATCAGCTCGTAAACAGCGTTTAAAAGTAATATAGAATAATTCAATTTTATTGTATGTTGTTTAATGCCGCTCAAATAAACAACATTCTCTTTCTGCGTTAAAACTACCAGCTGGCTGAAATTACGCCGTTCTTCTAATTTTTAATTGATTTTTAATTTATTAATACAATATTACGTCATATTACGTATTAACATTCGAGACTACGTTCTTATTAACGTTCGAGACTAATATCCCCTTTTGGGCTAAAAGTCTATTCTGTTATAAATTCGTTTCTACAATGAAAGTCACATGTTTAAAATTCTGTAAAATCGTGAATCTGTATTAATAAAAACTGTGAAGATTTAATGCTAGTAAAATTCTCAGAAGTTTTAATTTTTCTATTTCAATGTAATTTTTTTAGATATATTAATTCTCAAGATTTAGAATTTTATTAAAGGTTTAAAGGGCCAAGAGCCATTGTGACATCACTGTGCACATACATCACAGACACGCCATCTTCCATTGCATTTTCGGTATTTGTATTGACATGTAATGAAAAGGTTGAAATGGGAATCGTTTCTATTCATAACATCAAGGGAAGGATGAAATTGCTCGATTTTTAAAAATGCCTTAACTGGAAAAACCTGAAATGGGACATAACTGAAATAAAATAATTAAATAAAAGTAGTAAATCGCATGCTACATGATTCTAGAAATCTTTACATCAATAATTATGTAATCATAACTTATGTAGAACCTAAGCATAGAGATTAACAGCAGAGTAAACATGATAGAGGAAGACTAGAACTATGAGCGTAAAAATCCTTTCATTGTTTAAAATAAAACATAAGTTATTTATTTCATCCCACAGCTTAGTTCAGAAGAACTAGCTATTAGAACTTAGAACTAGTCTTACGAAAATTAACGTTTTTAACATGTGTATTCAAATAAAGAAATGGAAACAAACTGTATTTTTCCTGATTCCTTGCAAATGAAACACGTACCGAAAGGAAATGGCTTAAGCTGCTAAGAAGATTTCGGGAATCCAAAAACGTTTCTTAAGAAAACAAATACTCTGACACTGAAGAAAGCAAGAGAAAAACATTTAGATAGGAAAATAAAGAATTCACGAAAGACTAAAAGTTTTACAAAAGTAAGAACAAATAAGAAGGTAGTTATCTACTTCAGGTGTTAGATGCATTAAGGAAAGACACTGAAATAATAATAACTTTATAATTAAGAATATACATTAAACGGAATTTATATTTTGTCTTTCACTGAATATTTAAACCAATGATTTATCACTCAGTTGGATTATATGTACCAACTTAAATACTCAGTTTCGTTACCAACTGTCCGTATAAAAATTAATTAGTCATTATATGGACCCGGTTTACTATTATATTCTTAGTCCAAGTTGAGGGTATGAATAAAATTGCATAATTGTGCAAATAATGAAAAATTAGGGGCTAATAGAAAATAAGATACATGTCATCTCATTGCGTAAACTTCTAAAATAAAGACTATTATATGTAATAATTAGTTACTATATGGACCCAAACTACTATTACATTTTCAATTCAAATTGTTGGTATCAATAAAAATTGCATACTTCTATAAATACGGAAAAACTCTTTAGTAAAGCGCATATCATCTCATTTCCTAAGCTACTGAAATTACGACTCAATTGGATTATATGTGCCAATTAATTATTATACAAAAGTGATACGGCAAGAAATTGACTTTCGAGCCTAAATAATACCTTTGGATAATAGATGAATGCACATGCATAGATTAATATGGAAACAATTTATATCTTCTGTATGTGAAAAAACGTACAACTTTATTTTCTAAAGATTTTTGATGTCTTGTTTATATATACCATGAATTAAAAATAGATGTGATTTTCATTTTTATTTATGAGTTCAGTTTATAAATCGTAATTTAATTACTGGTATTCTAGACAAGACAGTCTGGTCCTTAATACAAATTGCTCTATTTTGTATTAGTTCTGCATCAAGTTTTTAAAAACATTTTACTTTCGACTACTGTCAACAAAATATTTTTATTTCTTTTGAATGATATTTCCTTTATTATGAGATGAAAAAAAGAGTAATTTGTTTAAATCTTCTCCGAAATTAACTGCTAAAGCCCTGCATCATCAATCATTGCCATAACATTCGGAGTACAATCTACATTTCAAAACTATAGTACAATCTACATTTCAAAACTATAAAATATATCAGCAATATGTAAAAGAAACAAAACTTTAATTTAAAATATGTTAATGGCCATTCTTAAGAGTTCCCAGGTAAATGACGTTAGAAATATCTTTTATTAATTAGAACAAATGAAGATACTCATAAAAGTTATCATTTGGATATATTATAAATTGAATGCAATATAATTTATATTAGATTATTTTAGAAAATAGAACATGTATTTTAATAATACAGAAGAGTGTTTATTGTTTTGAAATCAGACTTTTAATTAGTAAAAGACATTAAATTTGCTATATAAATTAAATAACTTAAGTTTTGCTGAACAGCAATACTTTGGAATCTCGCTATAGGTGACGATGTGTGGCTGATGAGTTAAATGTATGTATGTTTTGTGCAGTCGCAAGACTAACTAAAGGTATCTTCTAGATTTTTTTCATTTTCCTCAGCAAGGCATGGACAGTTTGCTAGGTTTAATTTACCAGGACTGGATTTTCTATCGTAAAATTAAACATTACATATCCTTCGAAGCTTAACAAATTACCAAAAAAAATATTTAATGGCAGAAAAGCAAAATATGACTGGAAAGTACCGAAACGCATTTTTTTATCATTAATAAATAAAAAAAATGCCTATCAATATTTTTTAGCTCATTAACGCGGTATCCATAGAATTCTATATTGCTGACTTCTTTTTCAGTACCAAAGCATACTTAGCAAAGAACAAAACATTTAGCAGAAAAAAAGGTCTCTTATTATTTCTTAAATAATTAATAAGCAGTCTAACAGGGGTATTTAGTAAATATATTTAAGTTTTATTTAAATAGTTCCGGACATGAATCATTCTCAAAGATTATTTGTCAGGTTTGCTTAATGGTTGTGAAACAAAATACAATCCCACTGAAAAATAATTCACGTAGGAAACTTTGCGGTCTCTTCCATAATGTTTTATACTTCCTACTTCCTTGCTCGTAAGTAAAGGAAGTATTGTAATTGTTAAAAATTTCGGGTATCATATTTCAACGGAAACATCCATTTTGACTTTTACCGAATCCATGTAGACGATTTTTTTTGCATGACTTCTGTATGTGCGGACAGAATAAAGGACCCTCTTTTCCAAAACAGATTGTAAAATGGATTCAAAAGATACTTTTGTTTTCATGCCATTTTTTCTAGAACCGCCTAGTTTCGTTTTGTTTTCTTTTTTGTGACGTACGTATATAGATACATGCATACATACGTACGTACTTATGTATGCATATCACATAACTAAAAAATGATTAGCTGTAGAAAGTTGAAATTTTGTATATGAGACTGCTAGGACTGCTATAATATCTAGTTGCACCACTCCTTTTCTTATTGCAATCGGCAGTACCAAACGTATATATATATATATATATATACACCTCCCTTACCGGCCTTCATTCGTTGGTCGTAGTCCTATACTTTGAGTTGCAGAAGTGATTTAAAGGACGAAAACATTCATGTTTTGGCAATATTAATTTTAAAAAAATAGTTTTTGACAGATAACGAAATCCAGCTACATGCATGATAGGACTTCACATATGTAATTAGTCTAACAGTAAATAATATTTAAAAATATTTAATATGAGTTTATTGTTGCAGCAAAAAAATAGGTATAATTTAATAGGCCGTACAAGTTAGTCATGTAGGGGTCAGATCAGATTTTCTTAAGACGTAAACAGTGAACTAACATGCTAGAATTGTATTAGCTTCCAACTAAACAGTTCTTAGTTCATACGAAAACGTGGTTTGTTTCATTCACAAGAAAGAATTTTCTTTGTGGATTTGTATATATTCAATGTAAATGGAAGTTTTCTCTATAGAAAGTGCTGTAATGTTTATAAAAGGAACTTTCTAAATCACTTTCACATGACATGAATTGATTATATTGAAATATAAAAAATCACTCAAGGACTGTCTGTTTTGAAGGGCAGTATGGCTTCATGAAGAAGGTTCTAAGGAAAATTCGCTCGTAGTCAAGTTACACATGTGACATTCATAAAGTATACATTACTACAATTTAAATAAGAAATAAACTATGTGCCCTAGCTTCACTATTAATTATTATACCTGTTTCTAAGTAATTAACAAAAATAGATTGTTAGCATACATTTAAATTAATTTAAATTTAGTTCTATAATAATTTTATAGCTTTTATATTATTATTATTATTATTTTATATTATATATAATTTTATATTAGAAAGTTAGCAGAATTTAACTCGAAAGGAATTTTCCGAAACAAATAAAGAGAAGGAGCAACTTATGATATCAGTATAATTAGTTATTTCAATTTCCAAAAATTTCTTTCAGATATCTGTATAATTCAGGATTGTGCAAAGTAGTCTTTAGTGTACACATACGAATTTTAAAAATATAGATTAACTCTTTCACATCGACTACAGAAACTATTTCTTTATGTATTGAAGGCATTTATTCAAATATTCAATGAGCAAGGAACACAAAAGCAAATCGATAGAGTCTGCTCTTTCCTGCTCCGTATTAAGTAGCAAAATTTATATCTGCATAATAAAATAAATTTCTTTGAGCTTTGTTTTGCGTTGAAGGGGTTGAACATGTATGTTCCAGCCTCGTCCCCCAGAAAAATGTTTGAAAATAACTTTATTGTTCTTCTTTACTAGAGGAAAAAAACCTTGCATGATATTAGAAAATTCCTATTCAACTATTATTGCCAGTGAGAATATTTTGACCCTGTATGTCAGTCACTGGGCAACAAAAGAAAAGCTGATTAATTTCCTGCGTGCAAGATACGAACTTCCCATAATTTAGACTTACCTGCTCGAAAGATTTTTTCCCCGGGAATTTTTCGAAGGTTTGGCGTAACACTGTGTGTTCGCGCTTGAGTTGATTGATTAAAGCCATGGCGAGGAAGGGCTGATAAGGCAAGTACGTGATAAACTACTACAGCTAAGTTCAGATCATAAGTGATTTATTCAGCCATTTTGCAGAAATTACGTTAGAAGTGAAAATCAAGGCAAGAATGACGTTCTTTAACTCTCCGATTTTCGAAACATTTTTAGTAAATCAATCGCACAATTTTGTTCTCGCAAATAAAATTGAATTTGTCATTAAAATTTCTTTACACCATTAAAAAAGAGGAAAATGTTGAGAAATTTACAAGATTAATGCAATAAAATTTTGATTTTGTCTATTTATTTAAAAACAGGAGAAAAGATGAAGAAGCTATTGAGATATTTTCAAAAATTAGGAAACATACTACTGAAAATGACCTGGCTATTTTTATACATTCAGGAATATTAAGCCTTAAATAACAATAAATGAAAAACATGTGATGTAAACACCATATGATTTCCTTGTACGGCAGGCATGCCAAATTATATATATTCTTTGCTGCATTTCAGTTATATTTGTTTCCTAGAATTAACCGATCTAATTAACCGATCCGTCAAGGAAAATTTAAAATTGCATAAAAAATCGCAGGTTGTGAAATTAAATATGCCGGTCGATTTTTCTCGTATGGAAGTAAACTTCTTATATTTTTACATTTAGATACGAGTGTAAAACTTTCCCGAATGTAAGCATAGGAAACGAGAGACGGCATTAAACGTTAGATCTTGCTATTTGTCAAACAGATATGTTTTTATATTTGAAATTGCAAAAGCATGAATATTTTCGTCATTCACAATATTTCTGCAATTGATAGTACATGACTACAACCAAAAACTGCGAATATAAAGGTCGGGTATGGATTTTTACTCCGGGCTAATTGGATATCTCTCATTTTTACATAGCATGAATTAAAGCTAATCTTTCACACATTCGAACCGCTCCTTTTTAGGTTTTATATGTCGACCTTTCATGAAAGTATTCATGAATTTTAATAAAGTCATGTAAATAATTGTATATTTTTCTTGCAATTTTCGTAGCGTAGTTTTTTCTCTTCTCGCATTAGTTTTCATTGTTTATATGCCATCGTGTATTCTGCTTTACTGATTTTTAATTTATCAAGTTTTTTAGCGTTTAAGTTCTTTTTGAGAGTTAAAAATGTGGGTAGGGAAGAGATCTGAAACATTTGAGAGATCGTAAAAAACGCACTCCAAATGGAGAAAATATTCAAATTGTTTAGCGCTGTATCTCGAATGCCTCAGAGGAGCGAAACCTACATTCGAAACTCAATGATCAACTAGGTACAAGGCTTCAAATCACTTTTCCCTTGATAAGCTCTGTTTGAAGCTTTGAACTCGAGAGATCATTATTTACTTTTAAAATATTTTACTCGGGAGATCATTGCTTACTATCAAAAATTTTTTCATTTTTTTCATTCATGACTTACATTAGTCAAATGTTTACTAGTACTACCTTAAAGCGAGCCTTTTTTCGAGATTTTAAATGATTAGGACCTTCGCTAGTAATTTTCCGTAAACAAGCCACCTTACTTACCTCATCTCCTTTAAAATATCTTTTTCGCTATTTACGAACTTGCAGCTTATGCGCATTTCGACTTGGTTTTTGAACTTTGTTCTAATAGTCCTTCCAAAAAAATTTTCTTTCTTATGAAATTTTCTCCATATATATATATATATGGGCGGAAGCTGAAGATGGTCTCCTTTAGTAAATAACACTTCCACACTTCTTCCACACCACAAAAACATTTAACGATATATAAAAAAAAGCTACAGATTGAATTGCGTAACACTGTTTTAGCACCTTCTCGCCGCTTGTTGGATACAAAGACAGTTCTGGATCAATTTTGGTATTTAAATAGCCGCTTGGCGCCTACTCGCGCTAGCTATTAGTGTCACCACCTTCGCGTGTCTCTGACATCCTTGTTTTCCACCTCGCTGTCACTGCAGGCGCAAAGGTGACGCCTTCTGGTGGCTGGGGAACTTAGGTGTCCCACAGGTCGGTGATACGGACTTTGTTTTCGGCATTGAAAGCACGAATCAGCGACACTGGTATATCAAGGCAGCACCTGGAAATAAATTTAAAAAAAACAAAAGAAAAGGGGAAAAAAGACAAAAATACCAGTGCAAAAGAGCCGCACTGTCCTAAGCAGGAGCAGTCTAGAGTTTCGTATAATCAGCTGCCGTAGTTGTACAGTCAGGACTTTATGTTTTTCTACTTTTCCCACCTGGTACCGGTTTTTGCCTTTTCTCGCTGTTACACGGTGTGGACCGAAGAACTTTGGCCTTAACTGTAGACCACCTCCATGCTGCGTTCTTCGTATAGCCACTAGATGATCCTCGTTGTATACCTGTGCCTTTTTTCTCTTTTTGTTGTACGTTTTTCTGTTCTCTTTCTAAATTTTTAAGATGTTTTTACCTGCTTCCTCTCTCAAATCTTCTCGATCTTCCATCATTATATTTGTTTCTTCTTCTTCAAGAATTTCAATAATCTGTAAGTCTTCTCGATTTCTCATTTTAACACCAGTGAGGAGCTCAAAAGGGGAGCTATTTTTACTTCTGTTCTTAGTGTTGTTCAAGATTCGTTGTAGATCTCCAACGTACTATTTGTACCACTTAGTAGGATCTTCTATGGATAATTTACATAGGACTGGAATTAGCGTCCGATGAATTCTTTCCTTTCGCCCATTCCTTCAAGGAAAGCCTGTAGTTGTGATTTTCTAAGGGCGGAAGTTGAGGATGATATCCTTCGAATTGTTCTGTATTTTTTTAAGATCGTTTTTGAAAAAATTAAACCGTTTATTTTTCTGGAGGTTCGATTCGCGTGTTACTGATATCAGCTAAGGACTTATCCCTGGATAAATGAAATAAATTACATTCTCTCCCCTGTTGATTAGGTGAGAAGCAACTTTGGGCCTCCAAAATACTAATATGTTTCTTTGTTTTATAATCAAGCTTTTCACACAATTTCTTAAAATCATCTACTTCTCTTAACCTATAATCGAAAGTTGCAGTGAGTCGAGACACGAATTGAACATACGACTCAGATGAATGTTTCTGAGCATTTTTAAAATTATTCAAACAGTCACGCGGTGTTGGCTGAAATTTCTTCAAGATTAGTGTTTTTAATTCATCATAATCCACAATTTCCTGTTCAGAAGCATACGTTAAAACATGATTAGATTTATTACTTAATAAATTAATCCACATTTCTGATTTTAACTCGCTTTTAGTAGTAGTAAAAGCTTTTTCAAGTAAAAACATAAAAGCACAGCTTCCGGTCTCTGAGGACTATATATATCCCTCTATAGTGTTTTAATGCTTTTAAATAAATTTTCTACACTTCGCGATGCTGGTTCAGAATCTGTAAACACAGTACGATCGGCATTTTCACAAGCCAATTGTAACTTAAGTTTTTGGAGCTCGATCTCCTTCCCAAGTTGAGCCAACAATTTTTTCGCGCTCTGGTATTGACTGTTCTTCAGTCTCTTTTATTCGTTTGATGCTCTGCAACAGGTTTCATATTTCCGCGAACAAGTTCAGGATCAGTTTTATAAATACTAGCATTCTCAATAATACTTTTGATTTCGATAAATTTAGCTCCAACCGGCACTGTTAGGAATAATTCTTTTGCAATTATTTTCAAATCTTGTTTTCTGATATTATTTAACAGACTCGTAATGGTATATAATAAAAGTTACAGCTTGAATTGAGTAACAGTACCTTAGCGCTTGCTCGCTCTTGTTGGGTACAAAGACAGTTCTGCATCACGTTTGGTATTTAAATAGCTACTTGGCGCCTACTCGCGCTCGCTATCATTGTCATCACCTTCGCGTGTCTCTGACATCCTTGTTTTTCACCTCACTCTCACTGCAGACGCACAGGTGAGGCCCTCTAGTGGCTGTGGAACTTACGAGTCCCATATATATATTTATATATATATATATACGGATGGCCATAATTAAACTGACGGTGCTCACAGTGTTCTGTAGCGCGATCTATTTGCGAGAATGATGCCACATTTTGTAGGAAGATTAAACAAGACGGGGGACGAAGGATTTCGCGAAAAAACAAATTTTTTCCAAAAGTCACCGCTAGGGGAATATTTGGCGTTGTGTAATAGAAAATAGAGTGTTAACAAATGCAAATCAATACGGGAATTACCTATTATTTTGCATTCAAATGAGGTTCAATGTGGCTGCCGTTGTTGTGGACCACATACTGCATTCTGTGCACAGTATGCACAACAGCAGAAAGTAACACGTGTGCAGGAATCTCTCGTACAGTCCGTGATATGTTATCCTTCAACGTAGCCAGGTCCTGGACCACTCCTTGATAGACCTTGGACTTAAGGTAACCCCATAGCCAGAAGTCGCATGGGGTAAGATCAGGCGACCGAGGTGGCCATGTAGTAGGAAAGTAGCGGCTAATAACTCTTTTTGTTGTGACTTTATACGTAGCATCTGTTGCACCCGTACAGCAACGTGTGGAGGGGCTTCATCTTGCATGAAAATGATTTCCCCCAGGCATTGTCTTTGTTGAAGTGACGGAGTGACAAAGCTGTTCAACATGTGGCGATATTTCTCACCGGTAACAGAACCGATTTCCGGTCCTGTCGGAGTAATGTTCTCATAGAAGAATGGTCCTACGATAAATTCCGCTGTGAACCCACACCAAACAGTTACATTTGGTGAATGTAAGGGAATTGCTGTGACTGCATGTGGTGATTTGTCATCCCATATTCGGAAGTTCTGGGTATTCACAGTTCCATTCAGGTAAAGGTGGGCCTCGTCTTTCCATAATATTGTCCACGGCCAAGCAGCATCCACCTCCATTCTGGCAAGAAAGGTGAGAGCAGAAGTCATGGTCGGGGTACATTAATTCCTGTACACGGCTGATCTTGTACGGATAGACGTTGATAATATTTCGTAAGATTTTCCATACCGTACTGTAAGGCATATCCATATTCCGAGCTACTCCACGAGCGCTAGAGGTGGCAGCAATATTGTGTGGTCCTAAGTCGATAATAGCCGTGGCAGCTGCTTCGATTGAATAGCGTTGTCATTCCGGCACTTCAGCAAAGACAATGCCTGTGGGAAATGATTTTCATGCAAGATGGAGCCCCTCCACACGTTGCTGTACGCGTGCAACACATGCTACGACAGAAATTCACAACAGAAAGAGTCATTAGCCGCTACATTCCAACTGCATGGCCACCTCGGTCACCTGATCTTACCCCATGCGACTTCTGGCTATGGGGTTACCTTAAATCCAAGGTCTATCAAGGAGTGGTTCAGGACCTTACGTTGAAGGATAACATATCACGCACTGTACGGGAGATTCCTGCAGACATGTTACTTTCTGCTGTTGTGCATACTGTGCACAGAATGCAATATGTGGTCCACAACAACGGCAGCCACATTGAACCTCATTTGAATGCAAAATAAAAGGTAATTTCCATACTGATTTGCATTTGTTAACACTATTTTCTATTACACAGCGCCAAATATTTCCCTAGCGGTCACTTTTGGAACTAATTTGCTTTTTCGCGGAATCTTTCGTCCCCTGTCTTGTTTAATCTTCCTACAAAATGTGGCGTCATCCTCGCAAATAGATCGCGCTACAGAACACTGTGAGCACTGTCAGTTTAATTATGGCCACCCGGTATATATATATATATATAGAGAGAGAGAGAGAGAGACTATCGGTACTGCCAGTTGCAATAAAAAAGGGAACTGCACAATGATATGATATGCACAAAATTTCAAGTTTCTATGGATAATAGTTTTTGAGTTATGCGAGGTATATTCATACACACGTGCATACCTATATACAGACGTCACGAAAAAATCCCTTTTGAATGCATTTTAAATCCGTTTCGGACCATGCAGTTACATCACTGAACGCCGTCATCCGAACTTTTGTCGTGCCTTATAACCGGTCGCGGACACTTAGCCGACAACCACTTAGCCGACGGGACACTTAACCGACACCAGTTAACCGACAAGACATTTAGCCGACAGGGACACTTAGCCGACATGGACATTTAGCCGACAGGACATTTAACCGACACGGACACTTAGCCGACAGGTCATTTAGCCGACACGGACAGTTAGCCGACAGGACATTTAGCCGACAATGACAGTTAGCCGACAGGACATTTAGCCGACACGGACAGTTAGCCGACAGGACATTTGTCCAAGACAGAGAGTTACCCGTCAGAACATTTAGCTACGGAACATTTAACTGTCAAGACATTTAGTCAACAGGACACTAAGCCGACAGTGACGTTTTAGCTCACACGTACGAACTAATTATTTAATCTTACTATGAATTACGAAATTTCTCGACTTATCCGTAAATTCAATATTGAAGTAATATTTTCACTATCAGTAAAATTCATTTTTCGATTCTTAAAGATCTCATATGTGGTTATAATTATTGTGTTAATTTAGCATTGTGTGATATTTATCGTGCTGTTTGGTGAATATTAGCCAAATTAAAAAAGCGCTGAAATTTCTCGTCAAGGAATATAAATTAAATTTCGAAAGGAAAAAAAAAATTTTTTTACCTAAATACGGCGGTCACTTAATTACATTTTAATATGGGATCTTCAAAAATTATCCGTAAAGCTTCTTCATTTAATCAACTGGGTCCTTTTGAACACTTTCACATCATTAATAATTTTTCTTGTTTACTTAATGATATTAATTTTCCAATCTGGCTGTTCTTAATGCTTTCAAATTTGTATGAAATTAAAAGCGCGATTCTGTAACATTTTATTGACCACGCCTCTCGCTTAAAATACTTACTTACGTTAATGTTTATAACATTAAACTGCTGCATGCTTTTCTTCGCTTTCTATGCTAGCATAGAAAAAGTTATGCTCAGTAATTTCACAGCTATACACAGGGTAAGGTGATGCATGGGTACCTGCATCTGCGACTGCGTCGCTTCATAGGACAAGGAGAGAAAATTTCATTACTGGGAGGAGCTAAACGACTTTGTAAGGGGAAGAATGTAATATTATGTGATGAGTAAAATAGTAATGAAACGTAAAGATATTAGAAATTTGAAAGCATTTTGGAGGAGAGAGAATGGAAAATTAATATCATTAAGTAAACAAGAAATGATTAATGATGTGAAATTAATGATGTGATTAATGATGTGATTAATGATGTGAAAAATTAATGTTGTGAAAGTGTTCAAAGAAACCCAGTTGATTAAATGAAGAAGCTTTACGAACAATTTCTGCAGATACCATATTAAAATGCAACTAAGTGACCGTCGTGACGTAAGTGAAAAATTATTTTTTTCCTTTCGAAAATTAAATCATATTCCCTGACGAGAAATTTCAACACTTTTTCAATTTGACTACGTGCCCGCTAAACGTCACTGTCGGCTTAGTGTCCTGTTGACTAAATGGCTTCACAGTTCAGTGTCTCGTAAAATGTCCTGTCGGCTAACTTTCCGTGTCGACTAAATGTCCTGTCGGCTATATGTCCGTGTCGGCTAACTGTCCTGTCGGCTAACTGTCCGTGTCGGCTAAATGACCTGTCGGCTAAGTGTCCGTGTCGGCTAAATGTCCTGTCGGCTAAATGTTCGTGTCGGCTAAGTGTCCGTGTCGGCTAAATGTCTTGTCGGCTAACTGGTGTCGGTTAAGTGTCCCGTCGGCTAAGTGGTTGTCGGCTAAGTGTCACGGACCCCCTTATAACAACAAGGTGAAGTTTGCCGCCCTATCCGTGAGTGAGGGAGAGTTTTCGGGGGAAATTTTTTGCTCCCTCGAGAGCAGATAGAAGGAGGTAACCGTAAGAGACGGAGGTGCGCAAGAATGGGTCCATTGATCCGCGCTTCTTCCGTTATGAGGTTGCATTTTTCTTTAATTAGTTCCTCTCACAACAATTTGTAGCTTTACAATCCGCTCTATAAAATAGTCCGTTATTCTGTCCATATGACTGATGTCACGCAAAAAATGGCAAATTTCCAAATGCAAAAAACTTCCATTTCTCTACACGTGAGAATTTCCTTGAAGAACGTGATATGTTTGGTAGCCATTATTACTGGACTGTAACTAATACTGGTCTGAAAAATGGTGTGCTGGATCTCAGAGATAATATATTTCAACAAACTTTGTGATGAAATTAGGATTACGAGTGAAAAATAATTCCATTTCTGCGCTTTGTATAGGGGAATTTAATACTGTGAGTAACTGGGAAGTCGATTTATTGTTCCCTTTATATATTCATTTTAAAAGTAATATTCTTGAATCAACATCAGCGTTTATACTGGATAACATCACAAATAATATTCCCTGTGCATCACTACCACAGGTCATCTTCGATAACTTCAGTGATTTAAAGTTAGCTGATCCAGTATTTTACACGTCCCAACCAGCTGACATTTTAGTTGATGTACATGTATTTCTGCGTTTAATAACGGAAAGAATTGTCAACGTGGTCCAAATCTTCCATTCGCGATTAATTCGAGGCTGGTATGGATAATTTCGGGTACTACAAGTTATGAGTCGCATACAACTGAGCCAGTATATCTAAATCATGCGAATGCAAATGCAAATTAGTCAGTAAATTAATTCTAGGAGCTTGAGAAATTTTCAAATGTACAACGTTTAACAGATGAAGAAAAACTTAGTGAAGAACGTTTTGAAATTTCTCATTTTAGAGATAAAACAAGCTGTTGTTCAGTTGCATTACCATTCAAACATAATGGAAATGTTTTAAATGATTTCCGTGAAATGGTGTACAGGAGATTTCAGTATTTAAAAAAGAGACTGCTATCCATGCCAGAAATTTACAACCAGTATATTAAATTTATAAAAGAATATGTTTCACTGAGAAACGTAGAAATAGTGTCAATAAGATCGTAATTTAAAAATAAACACTATTATATACCATATCACTTCATATTGAAGGAATCTAGCTGAACAACAAAACTGAGAGACGTCTTTGATGCCAATATTAAAACAACCATTGGTGTTTCTTTAAGTGATACATTAATGATAGTCTTAAAAGTACAAAGTGATTTAATCTGTATTTTGCTAAGATTTAAACTTCATAATATTGCAATAACTGCTGAGATTCGATTGATATATAGACAAATAAAAGTTCATGAAAAAGATCGAAACTTGCGAAAAATCTTATGGAGAGATAGCTCAGATGAACAGACGCAAGTCTTTCTCGATGCACTTTGTTAGCATGATTATAATCTACAGCTGTTTGCAAACTTTCGTAATTGCTATTATTTATATTCTTCAAATACAAATCTATGCAAAATATCAGAGAAAATACATAATTGATATGTAATACTTATCACACTACATAGCGGGAATTAACAGATGAAAAGCATCATATTTGAAATAATGAAATAATTTGATTTATATTGTAAACTTATGTAATATTAAAACTTTCAATTAACTTTGAATTGTGTTGCTAAACGTTTTGGTGTCGAATTAATTATTTTCATATATATATATATGCGAGGTATGCTTTAATGATAGCAAAATTGCTTACAATTTAAAGGCTGGTATTCCATAAGGCAGGATTTATTTCATTTTCATAAAATCATTCAAAAAAATCCGCATTTTAAAAAAACGTAAGGAGAGAGATTGATATTTAACGCTAAGTTATAATGGCTGATAAGAAGAAATTAATTCGATACTTAACTCTGGGAATTTGTGTATTAACTGCTCAGAGCGTATTAAAGCATATTAGAAGAGTTGCAATTAAAATCTACAACCTTTTTTAGCCATTTTAATGAACTCAGAAATATAGTCTTATAAGTGTAAACGTTGCGTGAAATTTATATTTCTTGCTTAGACTAAAATCTTTTAGAAATTTGAAGTAAATACAAAAGACTGGGGAAACAAATTATTATTTTAATAAGCAAGATAGTTAATATATCTAGCCAGTTACCTTTATAGTAGGGTTTTACTAAAAATTAAATAACGTTTAACTGTTAGAGAAACACGTCTATTTAATATAAAAACAAACGTAACTGCAAATTATGCTCCATATTATGTTTTTTTTGCCTAATTTTAAATGAATTAAATTTACGAGAACTCAACGGAAGTACAATACGTTTAATTCAGAATATTCGCAAAATATCACAAAAGCATCATGTTATACTATAGTGTAGGTTAATCATTAATAATCACTTACTTTTTTTAAAATTTGTAATATATTTCTTAAAGCATTACTTCTTTTTATGCAGGTTTTTTAAGGAGCTTTAAAAAAACACATTTTTTACAAAGAAAGCCTTTTTTTGTGAGGGAGGGGAAGAAACGTCTGCTTAAAGGTAATCTCAGATTATCATAGATTTTGAATATATCTATTTCGAGTGTTGTCAAAGTCTCTTTAAAAGAGGAAACATAAAATTTTCCTCTTTAAAAATGGACCACGGTGTGATGGCATTCTAAATTGAGAATGAATATTCTATAAAATAAATAGCAACCTCTAGAAATTTATTTTAGATTTAAGATCGGAAATAAACAGTTTTATAAACTTTTATTTTATAGCATATTTTACAGGACATGGATTTTTTACGAAATATCTATTTGCTTTGAAAGTTATTTTTTATTTCTGCTGCCGGCCGTATTTCCGTATAACTTTATTTCCAAATACTTTTCTGAAGTATTATTTTTTAAGATGCAATATTTTTGTTGAGCGTTGGTGTATAAAAGAATGTCTTTGGTACTCAATATAAGAATAAATTCATAGGTATCTATTGCTCTTGTTCTTAAAGATTATAAATGTTGAAATGTCCTGAAATAAGTTCTTAATATGCAGCTCTATTTTTAGACTAAGTAATGCATTATTTCTCTTGAATAATTTAATTGAATATACGAAATTCTTTTTCATTAAATAATCCATATTTGAAACATATATATTTTATCCGACATAAACCATACACAAGTAATAAGATATCTGGAGCAATAATAAAATTAAAATTTTTTCTTTTGATGTTATATAAGCCTACGAATGTGACATTGTTTTGATATTATTGTAAAAATATTGTAACACATGTTTAATCATTTGCCTATTTAACCCCAATACCAGTTACAAGAGCAATTCCGTGAAAACTGAGAATATTTTTTTTCTCGAGTTTCCTACCGACAGAGCAAGAAACATATCCGCCATTTTAGACAAAAAAAGGCTTCTTTAAAGAAAATAGAATATTGGAATTCTTAAGAAGGATTTATAACATCCCTTTGCTTCCCGTTTCCTATTAAAATTAGAAAAAGTGCCTGAATTTAATTTTTAAATATTTAGCCATTTTCTAATGTATTCTTAAAACATGTTTAAGAAGTAATTTGATTTACTTTATTTGGGTAATCTGTTTGATAATAACACACACACACATATATATATATATATATATATATTAGAAAATTTATATATTAGAACATATTAATTTAATACTACCTCCGAAAAAAATTCCGTTTTGCAGTGAATTATTCGTATCGAAATTATTGTTCCATTTTAAGAAATAATGTTTTTTCCTATTTTGCCAAAAATTTTCAAAGCGTGAGAGTAATGTTTTTAGTGCGATACAATTTTTATTATTATAAAAAGTACTCATTTAACTTTAAGTTTGTACCTATAATATATTATTTATTTTTTAAATTGTTTATTGCTTCGTGGGTCGCATTAATGGATTCACAGGCACAAATAATAAACTCGGTATTTGTACTTACGATCGAAGCACTGCACTTTTCACGTGTTTTTATCTTGAAATTCATGGTTTATGGCACTTGAAGCAAGCTTTTACTATTCTCTGTATCATTGCCCACTGTAGCAGTAAGGTTTCTTAATGCAGTACGTTTGCAAAGCTGGAATTTCCTGATTTTTTAAATCTCTTCACGTCCTTTATATCAACGATCACTGTGCCCCTTTATTTCTGCCTCAACATTAGCAGGTTCGTTTCTATAACAGCCATATTGATTCGCTGCAATATCCTAGACACAGGCTGAAGCATAATATATTTTATACTTATGGCAGCTATATACATCTAAGCATTTACAAGTTTTGCAGTAGCTCTCATAGAATCATACTTCTCTCTTGACCTCAAATGTCTTTCTTTCCCATAGTTCTATCAAAAAGGATGAAAATAGATCGAAATATAGCTTCAAAATTCTGCTTTGTATAAACAGGAAATAACGCGTCAAATAAACCACTCTTTTCGCTTCGGGTCCCCTTAAACTTGACACAAATTTATAAATCGAAGAATGATTTTGACACTGAGAGAGTAAATAGAACTCATAGGAAATGGATTATAACACTTATATTAAAGTTTTCATTGTATTTATATAAAGATGACTTATTCCACTTATATTAATAGTTATTGCACTTATAAGAAATGACTTAAGTAAAAACTGAGCAGGTTTAACCAAATTAAGGATATGTGTTGCTTTGCAAGGAATTTTTCTAATATTTCATGAAAATGTTCAATTTTTATTTTAACTGATGAACAATAAGTGCCCAGGTGTAGGTATATGACTATATTCTGAATTTGGTTTTGAATTGCATTTTGGTGTCTGCCTTATATTCTTCATTTCGTTTATAAACCTCGTTCCTGTCTGTCACACAAAGGAACTTGCTGATTGCTAAGGAACCATTATGAAATCAGTGAATTTGCAACTTGCATACGGCTAATTAAGCAATTACATAAACGAATGTTTTCCTTCATATAAAACCATGAGAAATAATATTAATGGAAATAGTAAATTATTTGGAAAACCCAGAGCTCGGAATTTTAAACTATTATGAAGTATTATACTGTCTTAATTTAAATGAACATAAATAATGTAAAATATATTGTACCTATTGTATGTTATATTCTAACATTCTACATTTGCTGCATTTGCCATTTATAGCATAGTAAACTGGGACGAAAACATAGTCTTTTCGTAATTCTGTAGTAAATCTAACTAAAATCTGAGCTGTTTAGCAATTGTTTCTTACCTAATTATAACCGCTATTGTGACAGCGCGATCAGGAAGAAAAGGAAGAAAAAAAAAGATTAAGTTGTCAAGGAAATCGCAAGCGACTTTTATTTTAAGATTTTGGATTCTAATAGTTTGAGAGAATAGGGTTAAAAAGTGTTGTGAATGTTTTCAAATGAACGTTAATAAAGTATTTTGAAGACACAGTCCGCTGAAACTTTTAATAATATTTGCGTCTATAATCATTAACAAGTATACTGAAATTAGAAATTTCTTTAAAAAACTATTTATTGCTATCTTTTGATATCGGATTTCAAACTTGGCAAGTTAATTTCTAATTTTAGAAGTCAAATGTTTTTGACGTAATTTATTGACAACTGAAATTTACCAAGTTAGAAATCCGATATTAAAGAAAGTAATATTTTTTTAAATGAATTGAAGAATGTTGTACTTTCTACAGCTATGATTAAAGGAACTGCTATGGAACTTACCATCGAATCGATGTCAACTCTTTTGTCGGTGACATCGACTGCATCGAATGTTCTTTCTTCCGAACTTGGCCTCTTTTTCACCTTTACGATGTTCTTATGATTTAATATTAGCAATTGTACAAAAATAGTGCATGTTATAAGATATCTTTTCAGATTTATCCACAACCTGAAGCATCCGATTGAAAAGAGACAGGGTCCTTTGACAACGGAAGAAATCAACTATGGAGAAATTTTCCTGATAAAGGAGATTCAAGGTGACGAGTTTCCCAAAGAAATCAAATGCTTATATCAAAAAATATTCCTGTCAAAAGTAAGATAACATGTGTAAACCCTCTCTAAGAAAAGGAGGGTATACTAAGAGTGAACGGTATAATCAAGCGTGCTAACGTAAGTTTTAACAATAAATTCCCAATTATCCTGCCTAGAGGTCATAAATTAACAAAGCTCATTTTAGAATTCTATAATAAGCGGTATTTTCATCTAGGCCCTACTGCTTTGCTACACGATGTTAGAAAGCGTTTTGGCGAGTTCAGGGTAAATCAACGTGTGGAAAGGTCGTGCAGGATTGTATTAAACAATTTAGACTTCTACAACTAACGCGGGATTTACCAAGATAGAGGATGACGCCTGTTAGGAAAAGTTAATGTGAAAATTAATGAGTTAGTGCTTCTGAAGGATGAAAATCTACAGCCTCAAAAATGAACATTAGGTAGAATAATTGTACTCCATTTTGGTGAAGATAAACGGGTTAAAGTTGTTAAAGTAAAAACTCAATATGGAGTTTATAAACGACCCATTTCCAAAATCTACATTTTACCTATTGATATATAATCTCACATTAGTTTTTTGTTTTTATATATATGATTTAATGCTATAATCATTAGTCCAAAGGAGCTTTGTCCCTGAAGGACTATTGTTTTCGTTTTGCGATTATGCGTCGGTTCACTCTGAATGCCCGTTTCACGTTTCAAATTCTTGCCACTAAATATTATCTCCCTGTATTATATTTAAAGAAATTAAATAATGAAGAATCTGCTTAAATGTACGTATGTTTCTAGTATTGTGATTAAATTACGGTACCTAGATCCATCCAATTTTGAATGACGTAATCCTACTGAGAATATGGGCATCTGAAAGCCCAAATTTGAGATTTGGAATTTATTTTAGTATCGATTTCATAGTTTGTAAAACGTTAAAGAATTTTTGATTAACAAACTCAGAGATTTCAAAGCGAACAATAGCAACGTTATACAGAAAAAACATTTTTGTCTCCAGCGCGTGAGACTGTGCATCGGAAATTCTAATTCTATAAATTTATCGATTTAAAATTATTTTGCGACATTTCTCTTGAACTGAATTTTATAGTTTATGTGCAAAGAACATGATATTTAATAAGTAAAGGTAAGACACAAAATGTTAAAAAAACGCCCCTTTGGACGAAATTTAAAATCTGAAACCTGTCAGAGGTTTTTTTTTTATTTTGTTTATTTTCTATTTACGTTTGAAACAATTGTGTGAGTTAATGACTTAATGTAACCATTGGAGCGGAATGTTCCGTAAAAATAATTATAAGCGCTATTGTGGCAGCGCAGTCACGAAAAAGATAAAGAGTAAGTTGCCATGGAAATCGCAAGCTGTTTTTATTTTAAGATTTTGTATTCTAACAACTTGAGAATCGAAAAGTGTTGCGAGTGTTTCAAAATGAAAGTAAATAAAGTGCTATTAAAATATGGTCCACTGACATTTTTGTAACAAATATCTATAATCTTCAACAGAAACATTTCTCTGTTACTTAAGAACATTTATAATCAATTGGGAACATATTTGACAACTTTGTTTCCGTTTGAAACATTTATTCTATAACGTTTTGACTGTATTAATCAAATTATTTATCACAATGCATTTTCAATAGCTTCGTATAAAAACAAGAGGAACATAGGCAGAGTGATAAGAATTTCTGAACATTAACCGCGATCATATTAAACAGCCTCTAACGGTTATAATAAAAAGTTTGTATGTAAAGCAAAATAGTGTATCAAATAAAAATGATTTCAGAGGGGTACAGATAATTATTGATGACTTTGACTCCAGTTAACATTTCAATTTATTTCTGAGTATTTCCCAAACTGTACTTGCATGCTCCTTATTTGTTTTCATAATACCCAGGCATAATAACAGTCGATAATACATTAATAGAACGAAACCAATACAATAACAGTCACTTATATAACAAATCCAAAATCTCTTAGAATTCAACAAACTTTAAATTATATTATGAACATAGACTTACGTAAAAGTTCAGGAATAGTCGTTTATAGCTCAGGTGAATGAAGCCCAAGGAATGTTTCCTTGAATTACCTGACCCTACAAAACAAAGGAAATAGAAGATTCATAAAAGGTTATTTCATAAATTAACGGCACATATCTATCTATTTATTTATATATGTGTAAGAAAAATAAAGAATATGTAAAAGATTAAATTATCAACGTAAATTTCCCTTCTCAATCCTAACAATAGTAACCTCTCTCTGCACTGCGTCATTTCTAGATTAATCCATGTCATATGACTCTTACATAATTTTGATGATCTAAATGGAACTAAAACTCAAGCAACCAATAATAATTTTACAGAAGTATTAACTACCCAATCAAAATGCATTGAGAACCAAAACTAGCTCAGTCTGATTAAGATTTCACCCTGAACGTAATACACTTACACGTTACTCTTCGGCCTAGACATCTGTTTTCTTCTTGCTGGAAAGTTATCAAAAATATAAACCTCTTAATAGGCATAAATAGTGTGCTAAGTTGTTTGTGTCCGCAATATTTTTACTGAAAATAAAATAAAGATTTAATCCTTTATGCTGCTCCTGAGCTCGTGAAGTAAGAAAACGTTTAGTGATTTTAACTGCGTACCGAAGTGCCCAGGTTCTAATCCAGCAGAAGGCGCAGATGGAAATTTTCTGTTCCTTCATAGGAGGCAACGGTGGCCCACCTATTAGGTGCCTCCATAACAAAGTGACCACCGCTTTTGGTCTTAGTAGTTTCCATCGCCTGTAATGGTTTGTCTCTGCCATCCGAAAATAAAATCTTGCTCTTTAATTTGTAGCTCTTTCATATTGAACTTATTTTATGATCCTCTAGAAATTTCGCCACATCTTCATTGTTAACTTCCTAGAGCATGGTTTTGCCGAAAGACAATATATCACAAATAAAAAAAATCCTCAGTGTCAAATTCTCTGCTTAGATACTAATCTGGCCGTAACATTCCAGGCAGAGTTCGTGAACGTGTAATTCACTTGTTGCCAGACTTTGTTATTAAGAGATAAGCAGTAAAAAATTCTAAGCAGTTGTTTCGAGAAATCCGAGTATTATTTATGTGACGCAGGTTACCTCAAAACCCGTTTGAAAATCATATCTTGCCGACTTGAGTGTCTATAAAACGAAGCAACATTCGTCATCCGCAGCAATTATTTTCATATAAGGTTTTCGTGAACCGAAAAATGACTAGCTTTTGTGATGTGAGGCGTTTGAGATCCAAGGTTCAACCGCAGTGGGAAAACAGCATTCGTCAGAGAGGAGGTCTATAACTCGAAAGAAAACCATAACACCTATTGATCCTGTGGTTTTTCTAGCTAAAATTCTTAAATGCTGAAAACTTGCAACCATCGTCTATGCATTTAAAAAGTGTTTGCGAAAGAGTATAAGGTATTTCTCCCTCCCTCTTCTCATGCCTTCGTGGTGTAATGGCCAGCACACTCGGCGCGTATTCGAGATGTCCGTGGTTCGAGTCCCGGTGAGGGCATTGATTATTTTTCTTCTCTCATGCTTTCTGAAAAATCCTAATGTTTCTACATTAGAATTTCTTCAGCAACGAAATTTGCTTTTGAGACACTAAAATATTTTGAAGAAATTAGTGTAAATTATCAATAACGTTCTTCAGCTTAGAATAATTTTTAAAAGATATCATAAAATGGATGCAGAAATATAGAAACAGAGATCTAATTTTTATTTTTTAGCTTTGGCAGTAATTTAAAACAATTTAAGAACAAGGTTTTTTAGAAAGAATCGAAGGAGTCATTTTATAAGAGATGGATATATCTTACGATACGTATAGATATTTTTATAGATATATTTTATGCACTCACTTATCTTCGCATTTTCTATGCTCAGAAATCAGATAGGCTTCCAAGATGCGTAATTTTCAAGCACTCTAAAATAAACAAAAACTAATTGTCAATTTTCATTTCTAAACCAGTTCTATAACAAGTTAAACCGAATTTAAATGTATCTCACTTAATGTTTAATGTTCTGTAATTGGTGAACTATTTCAGTTTAAAACACTGCAATCTTGAAGCAGAAACGCATTAAAAAACAATGAACGTAAAATTGGCTCATGGAAGCTCGATTAATCAAAAACTACAAATTTTGGCTTCAGAGTCAGATCGGTATTTTTACTATTTTATTTATCTTCAATAAAACTTTGCAAAATTTTACTTCCTTCGTAATGGCAGTTCAGTACGAAGGATTCTTCGTATTCTCATCTTCTCTATTTCTTTTCAAGAGCAATAACTTTAGCTTCTTCTGT
The DNA here is from genome assembly GCA_000611955.2 of Stegodyphus mimosarum. Taxonomy (NCBI): domain Eukaryota; kingdom Metazoa; phylum Arthropoda; class Arachnida; order Araneae; family Eresidae; genus Stegodyphus; species Stegodyphus mimosarum. The sequence goes on along the minus strand of KK118675.1, from coordinate 124,294 downwards.
AAAGCACATTTCTGTTATTTTTTTCCATCAACTGACTCTTCCAGAAGTTTCCTATTCGATATGTGTCAGCTTTTGTTATGACATTCAAGTGAAGTAAAATCAATCGCACAAAGTACGAAACGTAATTTTCTTGCTTGTTCAAACATATATTGCGTAAATGACAAAAAAAAAAAAAAAAATAAAAAAAAAAAAAAAAAAAAAAAAAACCTGCAAGGGTATTGTATGCATTAAATAGCCCCGTGAGTTCATTATAATGAATCTCAAAGTTTCCTGATAATTCTACCTCTGTATGTGTTAGCTGTAATTTAAAATGAAGTGAATGCTTTAATTTAAAATAATCGGTAAATAAATTTTAATATATTTCTCTGCGATGAAACCATTTCATTCTATAATTTTCATTATACGTATTTCAGTTTCCGGCTTTTCCTGCGGCAATAATATGAAGTACAATTTATAAAGTCTGTTCGTTTTGTCGAAACAGGAGCCGGGAAAAATGTACTGGCTATGCGGGTACATTACCTCTTGCCGGGACTCGAACTTCGGACCTCCTAATTGCTAACCGGGCGTGAAGTCCAATAATACCTCGAAAGTACGCGAAGCGGAAAGAGAAGATACCTTATAGATTTAACAGCTGGTGTTTTCTGATTGTCGAAGTATTTTCCCTACCACACGATCATTCGCCAACTAGAAATAAACGATAACGGAAATGTTAAACTGTTTCCTGTATTCTTTTATTTTGACAAATTTCTTGGAACTCTTTATAAGTTTTAATCAAACATTTGCATAACTAATATAGCATCAGTATACAGTTGTTGCTATCACAGATGCTACTAATGGACGAAGACCTCTCCAGAAGCTTTTGTAAATTTACAGCTCAAATTTCAGTACTTACGTTTTAATGCAACCACTTTAGTAGAAGTGCCAAAATTTTCAGAATGTGCCAAACTTTGACAACCATGCACATGACCATTCTTCCAACAACCATGGTCAAAATAACCCTTCAGTCAAGCAGCGCCGCTATTTTTGTATGGGTTATTTTTTGCTGTATTTCCAAGTTCCTATAGTTTTTGTAAACAAATCGTATTTTATTCCTTAGTTTTAAATATGAGCTTGTGGAATTCGCCAGCAATGGAAGAAACTTCGGTAAAATTTCTGCAGGATTATAGAATTTTGCTGAAATGTTCTAAAAGGAACAACGAGGAAACGTGTTTCCCTAGATAGCCGCTGTTGCCGAAGATTACACAACGCCGAGTCTTTGCAGTTCTGTCATATTTTTAGGCGAAAAAGCCCTGCGTACTTCGGGATAAGAACAGCGCAAAAAATTACAGAAAGATTTGAAGAAAAATGTGTTTTATTTCTTTAATGTATCATGTAATCATTATTTAATAATGATATAACTTATATTAACTTATATTTTAAATTGCTAAAGTATATTTTATTTTCGTATGTTAACTTGCGATAAATATCGGTAGCTGGGTTTTTTTTTCTAAAGAAAGGCGTGAAAATAACTAACTTTCACCCGATAGTAAGTTTTAGCATTCCATCTGTAAAAAATCGCGAAATTGCTCCAAGGTGGTCACGTTAATACGTAAGTACTCAAATTTCAAATTAATCCACCACTAAAGTAGATGACAAATGAGCCATTGGTTTTCATAAATCAGTCTCACAATTGCTATCATTCCATGGCTGACCAGGAGGATTAAATTCAGGACTTCATAAAAATGTCAGTATCATATATTTGAGAAAATAACGGCCTTTTCATGGTGTTAAAGAATTGTGCTCATAATGCAAGTAGGATGACGTTATTTTAATAGCCAAGTAAACTTCGGAATCTGTTATTTATTCTACCATTAAGAAAGAAAACACCCAGCCTATTCTAAGCGAAAATGGGAAATAGGTTCACAGCAAATGAATTTTTCTCCCTCGATACGATCTTGTCAAGCATATAGTTTTCGCCTATCATTTTTCATGCATTTATGCTGCCGCCATAGCCAGAAAGATTCTTCGAAAGTTGCAATTTTTTCTCACTTTCCTCTTTCCATATTCCATGTTCAAAATGCGCTTGTAGAAATATTTAATAATCCATGCAATATCTTTTCATTTCTCAATAATTCAACTACATACCGGTCAGACGAGAAAGTCTTTAGGGACTCTCACTGCCTTCCATATTCCATGCTCAAAATGCGTAGAAATATTTAATAATCTCCGTGCAACCTCTTTTCATTTCTCTATAATCCAACTACATGCCGTCCAGACAGGAAAGTCTTTAGTGACGCTGACTGCTGTACCGAACGTCTTGGGTTCGAATAGGGGAGAAGTCATTTGATGTAATTTGTCCGTAACTTTATAGGAGGCAATGATAGCCTGCCTTTTAGGCGCGTCCATAATGAAGAGACCACAGCTTCCAGTTTTAGGAGTGGCCAACGCCAGTAAACGGCTAGAGCTCGTCATTGTGAAAACCATAATCCAATTACGTAAGTTTACACAGCTGTAACCTAGCTCAACCATTGGTCACCATCATATTTGGACTATAGTTAGGCATGACCAAACGGTCGTCAATGAGTGCCAAGACAAAACGGTAGGTCTAGGTAAGTTCTGGTTCATGAATGTCAAGACAAAACAGCCAAGCACTTTAATTTGCACTGTACATTCGAGAGCTAGCAATGGATCCTGTTGCTTTCGAAATTCTTACTGCTTTCTGTTTGCAAAAAAAAATTAAGCTTTCAAATTAATCTTTATAATATATATTCATCTAGCTTCATGAGTTAATGAAATGTAACATTACTTGACTGTTTTGGCCTTCTCGGTAATTGCGGTGATTTGTACCCAGAGGGCGCACCGCACAAAGAGTTAGTTGGTTATAGAACGTAAAGAGAGCGGACGCGCCAGTATTTCGGGCGTATTACCGCTAATTGATATAATCACATCGTATCTCCCAGGTGGCAGAAAACTAGTATCAATTTACATGCCAGGGGGCATAACATTTGTAAACATGCCAGGTGGCATACGGCTTGTAAATAAATTGTAAATAAATGTACAGTAAATTATCTTGGTCATTAAATAAAGGAACACGCAACAACAAGCTTCTGATCATTTGGATACGCACATTGACCAACAATTGTTTTCAATGCACTTCTGTTAATCATACTGGATTTGAATAATTAAAGTTGCTGAATTCTTCCGCAACAACCAATTTAAAAGAGCTAACCATAGTTAACTTTACTAAAATGAGCTGTTGTAACCTCCTGTGATTCCAAATAACATAGCTATAATTAGATCAACAGTATAACAACAAGGTGATACGTACGTTCTTTTAGTTGTATTTCTAATGATCAGACTATCACACCAGCAAACAAAGAGACACATAATTAAAACACCCCAAGGCTATTTTACCTGCCTACTCGTTAGTGATTAAATTAAAATATACAAACATAAAATTACCAGCCAGCCCTGGCCGTAGTTTTAACACAAGCGGTTATTCACTTTTTTTATGAATTCAACAATTTGCATCTAAGCTAAGACACTATGAGCTTTACTTAGCCCGCGATAGAAATTCAAACACGTATTTAGCAAAACAAAATTTAACACCATTCTGCAAAACTCGCAGAATGACAATCAATAATATCTCTAACAAACTTCTTTTAATTGACAAGGCAGAGGACCGCAGGTAAAATCTCACATTTATTCGTAATTTTTAAAGTTTATAGTAAACAAACTTGCAACTTGCAACTTCTGGAAAAGCGAACCTCTTGACGAAAAAAGGCAGAACCGAAAGAAGTAAATTAAAATAACGTTTTTTTAATCAAACGTAAACATAAATGTCACACTACCTCTGTTTATCGAGCAGTTATAACTGCCACAGACGTTACGTTTGAAATCTTTTCTATTTTGTCTGGAGAGTGTACTGAGCGTAGATTTACAAAACTAAAACAATTCCTAACCAAACGCAAATTCTATTTGCACTATTATACACAAGATATTTTTCCTATTTACATAAATGTCTTGTGCTTGATATTTCAATAGAAATAGACACTAGACAATTTTTAAAAATTTACGCGTTAAATTAAATCAAATGCAGAAGCACTAAATTCAAGTAGTTCCAGTCAAATAGACTTTTCAATACACTATCCTACTATTTAAAGTTATTCTTATCAATAGTAGATTTAATCAGATTACATTTTGCCACCGCTGCCTCTTTTTAAGAAAATACTTTCTTATAGTTCTGAATATCCCTCTCGGACGGGAAAATGGTCAATGACACTGACTGCCTTACCGAACGACCCGAGTTCGAAATCCGGCATTGATATAAATTATCTGCCCTTTCACCGCATGCAACAGTGGCTCATAATCACATGCCGTACATTAGATACCTCCATAATAAATTGACCACGGCATTAAGCTTTAGTAGTGGGCAACAACTATTAATAGCTAGTGTCCGCCATTGGAAAAAAAAGTTCTGAATAGATCTAAGAATCTTTACCCCTAAGCTATTTATTTAGCAATGAAAGACATTTTGCACCCTTTTCATCTTCGATTAAATTGTCCTGTTTCAAAAACAGATGCATAACTCTTAATATCTGAATAATTTGCAAAGGGAGCAAAGTCTGAGCAATATTTATATTAGGTTTTGAAACAGGAAAGCTAATTCGAGGACTTGAATTGCAAGCACGTCTATTTAAGCATAGGTTTCTTAATCATTTATGAAACTATTGAATGCAGTTACGCCTCTAGCGCATTTAACTGACATAAGCATATTACGCGAAATCATATCATAAATAGAACGAGTTTTAAACGTTACAATAAATTACGCATAAAACGTTTCGGTTGTGGTAGAAACTCGGAGAATTTCGTTGTCCAACGATAGCATCAGAACTATAAGTAATGCTACATTAAAGTTTGTATCGAGCTTTGAAATGCTAAAAATCTCTTTATACTGCAACAGGCTTAGTTACAGAGAATTGGAAAGCAATAAAATTGGAAATATTTGTTTGCGCTTAGCTTAAACATACTGAAAAATGTTCTACCTAAATCGGAATAAATGGAACTTTCACATAAGGCACTCATTAGACCTAAATCTCTGTAAAAGAATGGAGGCTTCGTTCAAACATTTAACGGCTACTGTAGCAAAATTGGAATGATAGTTTACTGGAATTTTACGAACTGTGAAATTCTCTCGAGGCAGCACCATTTTATGAACTTCCAGAGCATAAAGACATGACGACACTCCACATTCAGAATTGCGAAGAAAACGTTACTCCACGGAATAAGGAACAAGTTATAGCCCCGAACACAAACAGAGTGCGGTACATAAAGCGAGCTGTAAAAACTTTTACACAGTCTTGATTTCGATAATACGCAATGCTGAGAGAATTTCTCAAAGATATTCAATAACAATTAATAATGTGATCAGATATTTGCGGTGCAAAAGTAATTTATATTCTTTCCCTCAAATTGCATATTTCAGAAATGTGCAGATAATTTTAAATTTACATATCTTTTCTAAGCAAATCATATCATTACGCAAGACAGGATAATTATACTGATTACCTAAAATCTATTTAACAAATACGAATATCATTTACATGAAATTTTAATCAAGTAATTTTTTATAATTGAATTTATTAATTCCGTTATTAAAAATCAGGTCCTTTCCCTGATATTTGTATTGTGAAGTAATCATTATGAAAGAATATGATAATTTTAATGTATCAAACTGAAACACAATAGCTGTATTTTTTGTCAAAACTCTTTAGAAGCATTATCATTTTCTTTGCATTTCATGCGAAAGAAATCATCTTTATCAAGCCATGTTATACAGCTATTCATTATTACAATAAAATTTTTCGTGAGCGGTTTCAAGTATTTTAAGTGATTTCAGACATTAGTTGGTCCTTCTTTAAGGGCTCCTACAGGCCGAGCGCTATGTTGTTGAAAGATATTGACAAGGTAGTTAAAAATTTCTCAGCTGAATACATTAAAAAGTACTCTCTCATTTTAGGAAATTAAATAATTCAGTTTTACGTCCTTTCTTTCTTTTTCAGTTTTACGTTCTCATACTTAAAGACCCCATTCGGATAGAATTCCTGGGGTATATACAAGATTCCTTGCCAATAGCGTTTTTAAGTTGGTCAAACTAAGAGAGCCCTAACATTACACGGTACGAGCGTGATGCATATGTTAGGAAACCAAAGACGCATAAATCATTTCTTGCCCAATACTGCTGGTCTGAAAATCGAACTTTCTATGTTTCCGCACCAAAAATTATTCAAGAATATCTTCCGTTGAAGACGTATGGTTTTTGGAGGTGTTACATATTCTCAAAAGCTTTCAATTCTAGATAACGATCCAAATTCCAATCCATCTTTATCGTTGTCACTTAAGAAATTATTTGTTAGTCGGTTTCATATTCCATCCATAAATGGCGCCAGTATCTTTACTTTTTTCCTCTCATTGTTATCCTGTGACAGCAGGTTTCTCTTTCGCTCTTTGCATTCCGCAGCTGAAGAAGAAGGTTCTATAATTAACAAAGCCCCCTCAAATTTATGAATATTACAATGATTCTAGCTGCCTTAGCACCTCTAATATACGTGATAGTTTTTAATTACAAAGAATTATAAATTAATAATGGATTTATTGAAATCTTTAATTCTTTCACACCTGTTCTTGAGGCTGAAAACACTAGGATACGTCTCTCTAAAGGGTCAAAAAAGAGATAAGATAAGAGTTTCTTTGCAGCTGTTTGCGAAGGATTAGTCTACGGAAATTCGCTTAACTAAAACTGCTTGAAAAACGTTCATTAGCGGACTTATCATCCTTTCTTTGTCAATTAAAATGTGGAAAGCTGGCTTTTCCTCTATGAGGTGGAAGGTAAAACTTAAGATTTCTGTACGTTCGGGCGAAGGGCGAAGTGCATCGTAAAATAAGAACCTAGTGTTTGCAAATTCATAGTTTGGAAGCAAACAAAAAACTTAGATACGTTTTTCAAAGACAAAAAAAAAACTTTATTAGATACGTTTCGCAAAGAGATCGGATTTTTTCGTGAATTCTTGGCAATTCATTGTGCAATTCCCTTTGGTTCATGGAATCTTAAATAATAAGTGATTAACTACAGGTGAATTTAAATTTTCCGAATGAACCAGGAATAAATGGGGAGGGTGAAGAAGCCGGTTTTTCTTCGGAGTTTGCAAAGGACAAGAGAGTCAGACTGTGTGAAGATTGTATGCAGATCGGGGAGGTTTGAGTGCAGAGGTTTTTGTGATTTCGAGCTATACGAAAGTCTATACTAGGAACAACGTTGGAGAGAATTAGTAACAGAGGATAACAGAAGTTGAGGGACACAGTAGCATCCACCGGCAGGTGAATGTTACCAAACTAATCTCCGAAACTTATAATTTCATTATTTGTAATTTACCTCATTTATATATTTTGGTGGAGCAGACGAAAAAGCAGAAATGCAGGAAGGCTTTTAAAATAAGAAATAGCATGTTAGTTAAATAAACCTTCAGAGTTTATGCCTGTAATATATCACTTGTTGCAAACAAAAACGTCTTCGAAATAAATAGAAATATCAACAGTAGTTTTCTCTGAGGGAATACGAATGTATAACAAAGTAAATTTTTGATGTATTCGATGCGAAAGTTAGAGCTACTGCTTCAACAGAAAACATCTGCACCACTGAAGAGAGAGTAAAAGGAAACGAAATAAATTATCAAAATGGCAATATTGTCACTTCAATGCCTATTGAAAGTGAATTCTGAAAATTCTAAAGGAGTTATAGTTAGAAATAGTAAGCATAGTGCCAGCGCTAAACAATATTAGAAAGAAAATTTCGGGACTGTGAACGTTTGTAAAATTCATGTGTTCTTTCAGTTTAAGGAAGAAAGCAAACAAACTATTTGGTTTCATGTAGGCTTAAAGAAACGAAACTTATTAAAATGTAATAAAATACTCTGCTGTTTATCTTATGATCTCGAAGTTATCGATTTGCGACTTTAATTTGTTTTAGTTGCGTTGATTGGGTAGAATTATTATTTTAATCATAAGGTGAAAAAATAAAGTAATAACTACCGTCTTATGTTTAGTTTATACTTAATGGAGTTATTGGCTTTTTCTACGTATACAGTTACATTAGATGTCTGAAAGGTCTTCAAACGTTTTGGAATGTTTCGGCTATGCTATATTGCCTTGCATTGCGATACAAAGTATTTTTCCTCCATGATCTTTGACAAGTATTGCAAGTGCACGAAACATTGCATTCTTCGAAACACAGATGATTATCACCTGTGTAACAGTAGCACTGACCATTATCCATGTTATTTGCCTCAATTTTATTTCAATATTACATCGAAATGTATTAAACCGCTTTACATGAACTATGTGTTATTTCCCAAGGATTGTTAATCCCGTAAGTTACCAGTAAGCAGCAACTCTAGCGAATCATCTTCGATTTAATTATATTTTTATTACATGCCATTTTTTTTTAAATTTCTTTACTTTTTGAATATTTAATGGATAATTTTTGAAGTTCTTTACTTGTAATACACCAGCGGCCGAGCAGTAAAGACGCTGAACACTGGTAGTTCGGTCTGAGGTTCGAATCTCGCGGACGGGCTGGCTGCATGGATGTTTTCGTGGTTTTCCCCATATTTAACGTGTATACGATCCAGTTTCCCTTAGAAAGTCCTCCACAAAGGCATCCCTCCCTTTAGGCAGATAGCTCTCGTATACTTTGCCATAATTAAATAACCTAACCTAACCTTTACTTGTAATATGTTCAACTGATATTGCAACTATGACCTTTTGCAGCATAACTTTAACTAATGAAAATGTTTCTAAGCCCATATAATCCGTAACTGAGTTAAAACCGATTTCTTTTTTAATGTTTTCAGGTTTTTTTTTACCCTACGCGAGAACAAAAAAATTTCAAAATAGCTCATAATGAAAATAGAATAACTAATATTTAAAAAAAAATCTGTAGTCTTAAAAAAGATAAAACGATTTGATTCTGTTTTTTTCATATGTTTCAAAGTTATTTTTCTTTAAATCGACTTTTCGCAATTACGTATTTTTTCGCACAATGTTCTTAAACCTTTGAAAGAGATTAAGAATTAAATCTTATTCTATCATAGTTCTAATTATCGCCTTTTATTTGCTTTTCGTAATCCTCTTATTTTCTTAACATATCCACCTACACATACTTTTTATCCAACTCCTACACACATGCAACTCCTACATTAATCCCTATCATGATTAATTTAGTCAAAATATTAGTTTAAAATAGAAAGGTAGATAGTAAAAATTTACATCAATTTATCTACTTTAAATATTTAATTTATCGAATTAGTAGTTTTATAAGACTCTAGCTTACCACTTAAATCAGCTACTCTTTTCGGCATAATCCTTGTAATTGGGAGACAATTATATAAGTTTCAGTTATATTTTACTTGAAAGTAAAATAATTTTTAAATTTTAGGCCATAGAAAAATTATTTTATATTTTTCCCTAATTTCTGCTTTTATGCCATTCCGTTTCTTTAGAAAATAATGCTTTAAACAAAGGACGGTTATTAAATTGATATAAGAATTTATAAACAAGCGTCGCATTCTCCCTTCATGGTCAGGCATGTAAGTAGTTGTACATCTTCTAACAATTGGAAAACCTTTATTTCTCTCCGACGGCATAGCCCGAAAAAATTCAGTCTCTACGCTAGAACACGAATTCATATGTGACGCACGATAATTAATCATGCTATAAATGTTGCTGATTGGATTTCGTGCCTCTTCTCGCTCATTTTTCAAGAGGTACAGCATAAAATTTATCGTACTCTCCTGTTATAAATGATTTATACGTCCGGCTAGCAGTTAGAAGATCGGTGGTTCAAGTACCGGCGAATTAAAAGTTTGCACTTGAAACGTGTACTTAAAATGTAAATGTTACTATTCAGTCGGCATATATGTAAATACTAGCGGAAGTACCCGATGGCAATTAAGTTAGATTGAGAGTAATGCATCTAATAACAGAGAAGATACCGCTGTAATCCTTCTCTAATAATGATGCAAAAATACGATTCATACTCATACATATTTCCGACTGATGCGATGTGGAAGCCACATAAAAATTTTTGATAGAAAAATAAGCTAATTCTCTCTCATTATATCAGCAATAATGGCATGCAGTGTTTAATAATTAGCGGCTTTCTAATCCAATGGTCGTAAAAGCTCAAGTTCCATCCAATATTTCACCTATATTTAATTTCAGCCGATTAAATGTGGCAAAAAATGTATAATTAATCGAAATCAATAACACGAACAAAACACAAACAGGCATTCTACTTTATTAGTATTGATTTTAGAAATCTTTTATTAACAAACTCTACGATTTAAAAAGCGAGCAGTAGCTACACTTTTCGAAATAAACATTTTTATTTCCAACGTACCAGACTTTTCCACTCGGAGAAGTGAGTGAGAAATTTAGCGCTTTCAGAGATTTTAATTAATTAATATTTCGGCTGATTAAAGTCGTACGAAGATGAGAACAGTGGACGTCGACCTTTTTCAGGGCCCAGAAAAGAATTGTAGAAAGCTTGGTGACCATAGCTATAGTAGTGACCGAGTTATTAGAGGACAAACCAACAGACTTTCTTTATATAGATAGAGAGATAGAGAGAGAGATAATAGTATCATAAAAGCATACATTGGATTAGAGAAATCTGTCATAAAAATTATCTCAAATTCTACCAAACAAGAGAGCAGCTTTCATGTTTATTTAAGACAACTTCCAATTTCGTCAAATCCTGTTACGTTTCCAAACGAATATTCTAGTATTCAATAGCATTAAGCAAGCCTGCAGATCTATTCAAAACAGGTGAAAGCGCAGCAGTACAAAATCTTTCATGTATGAACTTGGTTCCTTCCGCTCGAAGCGAGAATTTTCCGATAGACATATTAGAGACGATGTGGATCACTGATGCATAGTATTACGTTGCCCATTGCGAAATTTCTAGTGATATATCCTTAGATGGATTTGAACTAAACTGCACAACATGCAAAGAATGCTCTAGAAATTTCTTAGAAATGCTGAGACAGAAGTTAACGGGCCGAAATATGCAGAATGCCCTGCAGTGCGTTCAGTTTCACTTTTCCTACATGCCTTAATATACGCATTTATACTCAAAAGATAATAAGGAGTGAAGCTCAGGCTCAGATTGGTTGTTTCTTCAGTAAATAACTCTCTCGAATGTTAATAGCATCTGACAGCAACCATTTTAGTGCTGAGTTGTATATTCTGACACCATTTCGACTCCTTATTATTCCTTTCTATTTCCTATATAATGGTGGCCAAACGATAAATTCCGGATTTGTCAGACTGATGAAAAACTCCAATATTGGTTCCATATTTTCTTCTTGCAATCTTATGTTTCTTGACTCGCTTTTAATTTTTAATATGATAGCAAATTTTTTCCATTTCTTTTGTCTGCAAGTAATTTCCGATTTCTAAATTTTAAATATTATGTTTTTTCCATGAAAATCGACTAATAATTCTTTATAAAACATGTCAATTAAGTAATGGCTTTTAATAATTAGCTCCATAACCTTAAAATTCGATATTCTTAGGTATGCAGGATTAATGTTTACTCAGTTTAAGATTTTTATTGCTTAAAATTTTTTTTCTGCGTTCTAAGTCAACATTCATTAACTAATAGGGAAATATTACAGTGGTACTTCAGTATACCTCATCCGTCCTAAATCCTTAGACATATGTCAACCAACTTTTCCAATAAGAAATAAAAAGAAAATAATTTATCCGTTCTTATAAAAATCCTTATCGTTATTTTTGCAACATTTCAGTACTAGAACACAAATGTAGTGGGTAAAATATAGAATATACATAAATGAAGCACTATACATGATACTGTAACATATGTTTTCCCGCAATTAAGATCAAAAGCAATTTTTCAACACGCTCTAACATTTCTGATCTTTGTTTGTTAATCCATGTCTCACCTTTCGACACGTTAACCGATTTATTAGCATCGTAGTTTTCACTTTAGGTAAAACCATCTTGCTCGGTCTACCATATGTAATAGCAAAGTCTCGGATATGCACGCCATCTCTATATTTTTTAACAATTTCTTTTTATTCCATGGGTGATCCTAACCATTTTCCCTTTTTTTTATTGTTTTTGTTACTGCTTGACCTTTCTCATTAACTTTAAAAAAAAAAAAAAAAAAAAAAAAAAAGGATAATAATAAATTGAATGCTTAATAAAACAAAGTACAATATAGACTATTAACTAATAATAAAATTCAAATTCAAACTTAGTAATTTACGAAACATATTAAAATTTAACAGAGAATAAAAATTTTTTAACTTTCTATTGGACTCATAAAAGAACAAAGGTAGTAACTCAAAAGGAAAACGTAGACGCTAATGTTTGCCTGTTTGACACAACTGGTGATACTTATGTATATTTTTAAAACAATCATTCAAATTATTTTATTTAACATAAACACGAAAAAACAAAACAAAAAGTATAAAAATTAATTTGCTTATAAAATTTATGGCTAATATTAACGATAAAAAATCTGAAAGCTTTCAGATTTTACATTACGCCCAAAGGACCTTTTTTTAACGTTTTGTGTGTTACCTTTATTTATTAAATATCATGTTTTTCGCACTTAAACTATCTAATTCATTTCAACAGCACAAAATATTTAAAAGAGCATATCTTTAAAATTTGCGACACACAGTCTCGCGCTCTGGATAAAAAAGTTTTATTTTTTATTTATTTATTTATTTTTTTTTGGGGAGGGGGGAAATGTTGTTATTGCTCTCCTTGAAATTGATTAGTTTCTTAATCCAAAAGTAATAAATGTTTTACAAAATATGAAACAGATAATAAAACAAATTCCAAATTTGGTCTTCCAAATGCCCATATTCGGGTGGAGACATACCTTATTCAAAACTTGATGGCTCTAGGTACCGTTGTTTTACCACAATGCAAGAAACATACATACATTTATGCAGATTCTTCATTATTTAATTTCTTTAAATATAATACAGGGCTCTAATATTTGTTGTCAGCAATTTACAAAGTGATTCGCCGTTTATAGTGAATCAACGCAAAATAGAAAAACGAAATTAATAGCCCTTAGAGGCAAATTGCCCCTTTGCGCTTAAAAAAAAACAATGTTCGAGAAACAAAAAATCCCTTAAAAATTCAGAATTATAGTACCAGTTATTTACTGAATACTAGCAACAGGTGTACTGACTCACATGGACAAAGCGGTCGTATACCGAGTTACTAATGTACACAGAGAAAAAAAGAGGAACAGTTTTGTATCTTCCGTTTTACTAGGCCGATTGACAAAATTCGACTTGCGTTTTTCATGTCTCGAAAGCGCGACTTAGGATATATATTAGATTTACTTAAAGCATTATTCTAACATTGGAATTTTGACACAAAATTGGACATTTTCTAAAATGACACGCCCGTTTTTTCCATATTTCGTTCTACGACTCAAATTATGCCAAATTACCAAGTTTCGTAAAAATCGCACGAGTAGTTTTTAAAAAATTAGCTCTCAAAATTTTAGCTCGTCAATTTTAATTGAATTTGATATATATTTATTAATATCTCTTTTTTTTCTTAAATTTTCTTGATTCCTTCTTCCAAAATTCAAAATTTAGGCTTAATCCAAATATAATTCGCACATTTTTTGTGATCTATTTTTAAAATTTGCATTTTTTAATAATTTTCATATATTTTTCAAAAAAATGTTTTTATTATAATTTATAAAATGTTTAACATCATCTTGAAGAAGATGTAGTTCTAGGCACACTTGCAAAAAAATTCGAATTTTTTTACTCAAAATTGTCTAACATATACATGAAATGACATATTGGCGCGTTTTGAAATTTGGCGTCTTTTTTTAAGCGATAATAACGTCAAATGTGGTTTACGCACTTTGTTAAAATTATTTTAAAGTACGAACTATGATATTTTCCCGCTCGTCTGCAATATAAAAAAGGAAAGAAGAATTAAGTTGCTATAAAATAGGAAGTTTGCCAAGTAAATTATTCTTAGCACAAACTAAACATAAATACGGTAAAATAAATTTTTGAATTTTTCCGTAAATGTGTGCACCGAATTTTACGAAATTTAATATTTAGGCATAATTTGAATCGTAGAATATGAAAAAAAAATAGACAGGAAAATTTCAGGAAAATTCCGATTTTGTGTCAAAATACCTACGTTAGAATAATGGTATGTATAAATCTAATATCCTAAGTTGAGCTTTCGAGACATGAAAAACGCAATTTGAATTTCGTCAATCGGCCCAGTAGAACGGAAAATATAAAACTGTGCCACCCCCCCCTTTTTTTTTTTTTTTTTTTGTGTTGGTATATTTTTTTTTTTTTTTTCCGTGTAGCGAACTTATTTTTCTTGTACTGACAGATAAATTTCGAAAATTCACTTACTTAGTTTTTCATTCAGAAAAACGCACGTCTGCGATGATTCATTATACGATGATTTACAGGTGCTATATTTTCTAATTACGATACTTTGAATGCCGATACGACGATGTTTTAAAACTGCGAAGATTTTTGACCATTTTATTTGCCTCCACGATGCTATAGAACGGCAGCGTTTTCTCCATTCTTCTTTTTTCCCCATGTTTCGTACGACAACGTTTCCCCTCACTGTGTACACTCCGAAATTTTTAGATGAACAATTTCCAATATGTTAAATTTGACTGCGAATTTTGGCTTAGGTCATAAAACCAAAGCATGAACATATCGCTACTTATTTCATAATCGCTTTTCGAATTTTGTCTTTTTCCATGATAAATACTGAATTCGAATAGAAATGTTTAAATATTTCTAATATGTATCCATAAATTTTTCTTCTCACATTATAATCCGCAGCTAAATTACTTATTCTTCCTCATGTTGTAAAAGTATTTAATATCTGTTAATTTGTCTTAAGCGAAAATATAATTTCTTAAGTATTAAGGGGCAAAGTTATTAATAATATTCTTGCAAAAGCGTCGTATTTATTCAAGCCAAAAAGCAAAGTAAATAAATGAACGGGTCTAATTAAGATAAGCTTTTGCGAGGTAGAATAAATCAATGCAATAGTGATTTTAAAAAGGAATACATATAAATTTTCTTCCAAATATTTCCCGAAATCTTCGGTGACATTTATTCAAACAACTTTTATTTGAAATATAACAAAATCGATATTTGCATACTAGATGCTCTACTGCTGTATGGTAAAATAAAATAAAATTTACGAATTAAAGATAGCTATCTTAATTTCAATAAAATTTCCTGATAATGTTATGAATTTCGTATGTATGTAATAAATTTTGGTGAAATTATACGTAAAATTATACCATCTCTTGTGTAATGTAACACGAAGTGCCTCGAAAAAGCAAAGCTCCACCAAGAAAACTATGATTACAGGGGGAAGACTGTTTAATAATGAGGTGGATGGTTGTCTCGTTGAACTGGCGAGAAATCGCTAGTTCAGGCAACGCAACAATATATGTTAGCTATATTTAGAGCTTGTTTATATTACAAAGCATTTAATTCTGATTCATAAAATAATTGTAAACTGTCTTCATCCAAAAGAAAAAGATGTATTTATTTATACTTTATTTTTGAAGGTAACGTTTCAGAACAAGACATATTGTAAAGAAATTAATGTTTTTATAAAATTCGGAGAATTTGTATTGCATCATCACAAAAATTAACAACACGAAGTACACATTTAATAAAAAGATCAGACATATTCATTCGTCATTAAACCAAAACATATAGGTCGAAATTACTTTTAATTTATTTTTTTGTTTTTCTACTTTAAAGAATTCTAGAATTCTCCAAAAAATCTTCATTATGTTTTTTATAACACTTCATATGATGAAGTGTTATAAAAATTTAGCTAATATTTCATTTCTCTAAATAGCTACTGCTGAATCTATTTCTTTTAACGTGTTCTACATAGTCGTAGCAAAGCAATTTCAGTCTGAAAGTATTTGGCTATCAGTGCTGGTAATTGGAAAATTCTCAAAATGCAATATTTGAAAACGACACAGCAATTCCAGGAAGTTATTCTGTTTATCTCGAAATCTGGAACACTTTATATTTAGCCATATTTTAACCTTACCAAACATAATTGGAACTCTTAAAGAGCAACAATCTTCGTTTTTTTCATAATGTAAGTTTTCTACGCTTGTATATTCTTGTACCCCAAAAAATTTTAGTAAACATTAGGCAGCGTCATTTGATTTCAACGTGCAACTGTTATTGTTAAGAAAAGGATAAATAACTACGTGAAACTATTTTGCTTTGTCATAAATAATGTCTAAACACAATTTTTTTCACATATTAACGGGACAAAATTCTTTGGACATATCGAAAAACGCCAATCGTTGCAATTTTTAAAAAAATGTATTGCTATGTTTTTAAAAATGAATTATTTCCTAGATAAATGTAAAAATTGATAATAACATTTCCAGATCTCTATCTACTACGAAAATGACAAAACATTTCAATCTGATCCTCAAATTTCCAACAAAATATCAAACATATGCAGAAACGTTTATTTATATTAGTAAGTCTACTAAGAAGCACGGATTTAATGTTTACAACACTTAATTTACATTTATATACTGCATAAGAAATACTTACGTATGTATATATATAATATGCAGATTAAATAAGAATTGTAGATTCATAATTCTAAGAGATTAATTAAGTTAAAATGTAAATCAGCATAAAAACTAAAATATTTTTTTTCTTTGAAATAAACAGCTCGCGCTGCTGTAGTCCATTAAAAAGCCAAATATTTGCCATTAAATGTATCCAAAAGAATAAGAAGAAACAAATGAAGGTGACACAGTATACTATAAGATTCTTTTATAGGGTTCTATTTTAGAGGCTGAAATCAATGTCCTTCAGACTCTACTACACTGACAAGCAAGTTTTCGCTCCAGTCTGAATTAAGATGATAAATTTTTATTAGCCCTTTAAATTTAACAGAAGGCACAACTTACGGCGGTAAAGCAAAACTCCATTACTTGCAGATGTTTAAAATGATATAAACTGAAGTTTAAATTCTCGTAACGTAGCCGGAATAACGTAGTAATGAACACACAAGGTGATCTTCTTGTGCTGGTTCAAGGTTTTAAACAGTTTTTTTAACGTCAGCTATCAAATAGCTAAAACCGAAACAAACTTTGGCAGAGCTGGCAATAAGAAGTAAACTACTAGCACGGGTGCCAATATTCAAATTGTCGGCTTAAATACTTACACAACTAATTTGCATTCTGGCGAGGACTACGGAAAGAAGTAGTTCTAGTAAAGGTTTAAATCATTAGCCATCATTCAATCTATTCATTCAATCTATTCTTATAATATGATGAATCATTCAATCTATTCTTATAATATGATGAATCATTCAATCTATTCTTATAATATGATGAATAATTTCATGACAATGCCAGCAACAAGAACTAGAGCTCAATAAAGGTCCATCTACGACCGATTGGCATAATTTTTGTTTCAGGTCAAGGCTAAGAATGGCGATAACAAAAGTCATTTTTCGTCATATTATATTTTTTTGTTTATCAAGAAAAGAAAGAAATTTTAGCTGGATTGCTAGTCAAATTTGTGCTGTATGTGGAAAATTCTGTTTTTGATCATTCAGTTCAAAGTGGTTTGAAACGTTAAAGAGTGTAAATATCAGCTTCGAAGATAATACCCGCTATAATAACCATCCTCCGTAAATAAGGACTTGCTAAAAGAGACTATCCCTAAGAATCCAAGTTAGATAGTTCAGGACCTGTCTGATGGAAAACATATTCCAAAATGTGTAGCGCGTGATCATTTGAAGAAAATTGGGTATATAAGCTGCTATGATGTATACTTTAACAGAGCAGAATGTGGTTGATCGCATTTTGGTATGTGATTTCTTTCCTGAAAAACATATAGAAGCTCCTTTTCTGAAACGGCTCACAACTAGAGAGGTGAAAAAGATACAATTCAATAATGCTCATATCATCAAAAGTTACCTCACGAAAGTTATAAACAGTCGTAACAGAATTTAAATGAACTTCCTAAAACACCGTTTTCCACAAATGTCTAGTTAGCATATTTATGGGTAGCCAATCGTGATTGGCTCTAAAATACGAGATTTGCATACTGCAATTTGCATCTGCAGCAATTTCATCCTTTTAAATTCAGCTACTCACTCGACAATGGCTGATTTGCATTGCATGCTTAACTTATGTTATGTATGAAGCTAATGTATATATATGGTCCAAAGCTTTCGGTTCAGTAACACGAAAACTTATTTTCGCCTTCTTCAGCCCTGAATGTGGTATACATAATCCGGCGATATGAAAATATATTGAAGGAATGAAAAAAATTAAAAGTTAAAGTTTGCATAAAAACTGCACGAATTTTTATGCAAAGAACAACCATTACAGAAAGCAGAAAATATATTAAATTTGAGGATATAAATTTTAAAATTATGCTATATTTCAGGAAAAACTAAAGTAGACGTACTATAAGGGGTTATTGAGCTGCACTAAAGTTTCTCCTACTAAATAAACAGCGTTCTGTTTTGTTATACAGTAGAAGTCCGATAATCCGGCACGTTCGGGACCGGCTCGGTGCCGGACTACCGAAAATTCTGGTCTATCGGGCGGTAATTATAAGAACAATTAGGTTAATAATTAAACTAAAAATACAGTATGCAAATACATACAACAAAGTTTATTTTACATTTCATATAATGTATGTACACGTACTGTAAAACATATTTCACTTAGATTTAAAAAAGTCACGAATGTCTTTTTGTTTTCTTGACTTTTGGCGTTTAGTATAAAATTTATTTCTAATGATATGGAAATCAATAATTTCTGAAGCACTGTAGCTAGTACTAGCCTCAGCAAAAGAGATAAACTTATTTAGTGATTCTGCAGCTTCTGCCCAGCTGATTTTTTCCTTTTCTTCCGTTTCGGCATCTGAGTCATTTTCTTCAAGATTTTGAGTAGGCTGAGGGTTTACTACAATGTTGATAATGTCCTCATCGGTTAGTTCTTGTTCAACAGGCTCATTCTCGTCGATTAAAAGCCACTCCTCTACCTCATCTTCAGGCAGGTTTTTCAAGGGATTGTCAGTACTTCTAACGACATCCAAAACTTTGGTCAGAGCGTCTTGATGGTTTTCTTCCTCATCAGTCTGTAGAGTTAGGTCAGATGCAGGGTTTGCAGCTGGCCAAAGTTTTCTCCAGCATTTTTGGAGTGTTGTATTTTTTACCTGGTTCCAAGACTGTGCAATAGCATAGACGGCATCTTTTACTGTAAACTTTTTTTGAAAATCAGTCACGTCACAGTCGGCATTTAACAGGCCTTGAATAAAAGACCTTCTATAAAAGCATTTAAAATTTTGAATAACCCCTTGGTCCATGGGTTGAATCAAAGATGTTACGTTAGGTGGGAGCAGAGTAGCAACAATATTTCCAGAAACTAACTCATCTACTGGCGGATGGGCTTTGCAATTGTCCAAAAGAAGGATGGCTTTAGTATCTTCTGGTAGACCAAGGCTTTTGAATGATTCCTTGACCTCAGGCACAAAGTGGTGAAAAAACCAGTCTTTAAAGACGGCGGCAGTTATCCACGCATTTGATTGAGCATCGTATTGGACAGGCAAGTGTGTAACATTCTTAAAAGCCCTGGGTTTTGCAGATTTACCTATCACAAAAGGGGTCACTCGGTGGTTTCCAGACGCATTAGCACATAGCAAAACGGTTAATCTGTCTTTGTTTTTTTTAAAACCCTTGGCTGCTTTTTCTCCTCCCCCAGCTAGTGTAGATGTTGGTAAACATCGCCACAATAGCCCTGTTTCATCAGCATTGTAAATCTGTTCAGGTGTTAAATCATTATCAGCCACGATTTTCTCAAACTCGTCTTTGTATTTTTCTGCAGAGTTTTGGTTTGCTGAAAGGGTTTCTCCAGTTACATCAAGTCTTCGAATTCCATGCCGAAACTTAAAGTTTCTGAGCCAACCATCAGAATAATTACATTCACTTTCAGCAACTCCTAAATCTTGGCCGAATTTCTTTGCCTTTTCAACAATCATTGGCCCTGTTACCGGCTTTCCTTCAGAACGTACTGCACTAAACCATTTGAACAATACACTATCTAGCTGTTCCAGTTTTGGTTTTTTTAATGTTTTTCTAGAAGCCAATTTTTCAGTTGTTACCGATTGAGAAGCAAACTTCATTAGTTCATCTTTTTGTTTTTTAATGTCATAAATAGTTGATGAGCCAATATTAAACTCATTCATTAAAACATTTCTATTCTCGCCTTTTTCTAGCCGTTTGATGATTTCTAGTTTCTGATTGAGAGTCAGTGTTACGTGTTTTCGTTTCTCTCCTTTTGAACTCGAAGGCTTAGGTTTTGAAAACATGGTCACTGTACAGTTAGAACGAAAATCACTTTTTTTATAAACAGTTTCAAAAGTTACGTTTACTGCGATGTGAAAGGACACAAAACAACAACGCACAAAAAAATGGCGAAGACGCTTCGTGATTGATTAACGGAGCTGCACTGCACCTGAATTTGTTGTGACAGCTGAGACTAGCCGGCCGCTAATTGTTTCCGAACAATACCGAGCGCTTCCGGATGATCTCGAACTACCCCGAAAACTTCCGAATAGCTCTCGAGCGGTTTTATTTGCTTTAAACACACACTTTTGGAGAAAACCAAAATTTTTACAATTTTCCGGAGCGATGCCGGACTATCGGGCATTCCGGACTGTTGGATGCCGGACTAATGGACTTCTACTGTAATTTGATTTAAGTATGCTTTGTACATTGCATGTAATTACTTAACACTTCATCCATTATAATTTTGATTGCTGAAGAAACGATTATCATTTTTTGCAATTATGCAGGCTAAACAAATAACAAGAAAACGAAAAATAGGATTCCTTTGCTAAATACTTTCCCATGGTGCAATGTAGAAATTGCATTTAAACAAACCTGTAAAAGTGCTTGTAAAATTGACTAAATGTTACCTCCAAAAGAAAATGATTCATGGGCAAGAGAGCGTAACTTAAATGTTGAGATCTAAACTGCGGGACAAAACATTTCTTGCTTTGCTGCTAAAAGAAATTATATATGTATACATATACATTCCTTATAAAAGGTTTCCTATGTGAAAGTAATTATATATACCGGGTGCGTCATAAATTCGTGGAAAGTTTAAAAATTTGTAATAAAAGAAGGAATGCACGGAAATATTTTCTGTTTGCCCCAATATGGTCAAAAAGACATTGGATTTCTTTCCATGTAAAAAAACAATTCGAAACGTAATCGACAGAGGTCGTTCACACGTCATACTGAGACGTTTTATTCAAACCACGCAAACAGAAACAGGCAATCAAACAGATCACAATAACATAACACTGTGCATGTATTTTATAGTAATAGATGTTCAACATTATCACCACCAGAAGGTAATAGGCAAGTGAGGCGAGTCACTACGCCCATTACAGCGGAGTGTAGCATGTGGCCATCGATGGCAGCGACAGTCAGTCGAATGACATTTTTCAGTTCCACCAGTATGGATGGGGAGCCCCGGTACGCAAAGCTTTAAATATCCCCACAACCAAAAATCTGCCGGGGTCAAGTCTGGTGATCCTGAGGGCCACTGAATTTTACACCCGCGACTTATCACTCGGTCTTCGGTGAAAGATTCCAACAGGAACGTTTTGACGTCACGTACAGTGTGGGGCGGGCACCATCCTGCATGAAGGTGACAACAGGTAAGGCATGTCTTTCCTGCATTGCAGGCACAACGTGGTCACGCAAAAGCGTAAGATGTCGTGCTGCAGTGAATGTACAGGTTTTCATGCCGGATGCAGGACAGGGCTCTTCAAAAAAGAAAGGGCCCAGTATAAAAGACGCGGTGAAACCACACCAAACAGTCACATGGAGGAGAATGCAGCGGCTGGCTCTGGTACTCACGAGGGTTTGAAGTCTCTCAAATACGACTGCTTTGCGTATTGACGTCAGCATGCAGTGAAAAGTGAGCTTCATCCGTCCACATGACGTTCAACAACCATTGTGGGTTACGTTTCATTTGTGCCAGCGACCATGCAGCAAACTTTTGTCTTGCATCTGTACCTGCCGGTAATAACTATTGAAGTCGCTGGATTTTGTATAGATACAGATCCAACATTCCGTGCAGAATACGTCAAATCGACGCCTCCGGAATCCCCGTTCTTCTCTCAGCTTCACGAGCACTGCTACTCCCCGTTGATGTCTCGGCTGCCATATCTTTCATGACACTTTGTACCAGATGGACGCGGTCTGTTCTCAAGGGTGGTCTGCCACTTCGTTGACGATCCTCCAAACTCCCAGTTTCCTCAAAACGTCGTACTAAATTCCGTATCCCATTCAATGAAATAGGGCTTTTGCGCCTTCAGTCCTTTCTCCGTGCGAAACATTCGCAATGTAACAGTTGTGTATTCACCATTTTTGTAGAACAATTAAACCACCAAAGCCCAATATGACAAAGAAAGCATGCTGCCGGCATCGAATAACAGATCCGTTTTCAGCGAAGTATTTTATTTATAGTCTGATTTGCATAAAACATCTTAGTATGACGTATGAGCGCCATCTGTAAGTTACTTTTGGCAACATTTTGTTACATGGAAAAAAATCCAATGTCTTCCTGACCATATTGGAGCAAACATAAACTTTTTCCGTGCATTCCTTCTTTTATTACGAGTTTTTGAACTTTGCACGAATTTATGACGCACCCGGTATATATATATATATATGCATAATTCCTTTCCGTTTCAAAATTATTTACCAGTCTTCGGATGATATTTAGCATTTCACCTTTTAATAATTTTTTATGTACTGAGTTGAAATTATTTCGAACAAAGCACTATGTATTCAAATATTTTAGCCTAGAATACAAAGCAAACTTTTACCCCTCCATGCTAAAAGGCATTAGAAATACTGTAAATTTGATTATTTTTTTGTTCTTTCTATTTTGCTTCAGTGTTTGGAACATTTAGCTGCTGCTTTAGAAAACAGAAATTTTCTTGCTGAAACCAAAATCGCCAAAATGTGTATGGGTGTAAAACTAAAGAAATATGCCATGAATTCATTCGTACAACACATCTTTGTCATCATTGAATATCATTAAAACTATGTAGGACTTAATTAACAACGCTAAAGAGGTAAATGCAAAACGGAAAACACATTATTCCTTGCATAAACAGATATGCAGTGACATTACTTCATTTAGTAATACGAAAGAAATAAGATAAATTAACTACGGAATACAAGGCAAATAACTATTCCTTTCGCTCTGCTAATGGATTACAAAACATGGATCCGCTCTGTTCATTACAAAGTCAAGTAAATACAGAGCTTATACTACCTACTGTACGTATTTGATGATTCTTGATAGCAACAATACCTTGGATAAATAATTGGGAAAACAATTCAGATGTTAGTGAGTAGATAAAGAAATCACTTTTGTATTTCTTCTGTTCTCATTTTTCTAGTTTGTATAAACAGGCCTAACAATAAAAATGTCGGATGAATTATTTTTAATTCCGACATTGTTTAGAGAAACGATTTGCGGATAAAAATATTCATCATATCAGCACGTTTTAAATATTAATACTTGTTCGGCTTCATTTAGAGAAGCAGATGCTAATTCAATAATTATTATGTTCGACATTCAGTTGTTTTGGCGTCCAGAGGAATTTTTTATGATACAGCGACTCATTATCGCAGGAAGATTTAGAGGTTATTGAACTGTTTAAAAAGTACGTACGTTGCGAGAATGGAAAATACACCGTTAAGTTATTATTAACGAAAGAAAACTGGAACTTAAAATTAATTTCCTAATTGCTAAGCAAAGGTTTTTGAAGCTAGGAAATAAACTGAAACATAATGGATGTTTATTTAGTGAATACCAGAAATTAATTAACGAACAATTAGAGACAGGAATAACTGAAAAATATTCTAATGCTGTTAACTGCGAATTTGAGAGGGATATCTATTTTGCGCCTCAATAATCCTATAATTTGCCCTGACAAGGCAACTACTATTGTGCGTATACAACTGCTTCGTCTAATAGACAAAGAAGCAAATTCTCTAAACGAATGTCTAATTCAAGGATACTAATCGTATAAAAATTTACTAGATATCATTTTAAAATTCTGATTACACAAGACAGCTTTTGGGAGAGATAGAAAGCGTGAGTTTTATTCTATTTTGCTTGATGAAGATTGGAAAAATTATTTAAAATTTATTGGATTCAATAATGATGAAAATTCGGCGTTTCAAATATACAAAATGTCGCGATTGCCTTTTAGCACTTGCCAATCACCTTTCATGCTTGCGGAAACTATTAAATGTCCTATAAAGAAATATAAAAAAGAATGTAGTGATGTTGTAGAAATGTTAGATAAATTCTTGTATGTAGATGACCTTCTGCATGGGGCCGAAGATGATGATAAAGCATTTTGTCTGTCGACTACTGCGATGAATATTCTGAAAGATGCAAACATGCATCTTCGTATAATGAAAAGCAATTCTGGACTTTTAAGAGAACTATGGATCAAAAATGGAATAGAAATTCAAGAAAATAATTTAGATAAAAACCCATCAAAAGTTCGAGGCTTGAAGTGGAATACAGATCGAGACAATTTAAGTTTAGATGTAACACAATTCAGGGAATCGCTTAATGAACAAATAATAACGAAAATAGTCATTTTGCAAACTGTAGCCAAAATTTATAATCCAATTGAATTAATTTCTTCATATGTAATTAGTGTTAAGTTTATCATTCAAGAATTATGGGAGTCTGGTTGTGATTGAAGTCCGAGGTCTGATAAGCTAAGAAGGAAGTTTTTGACATGGTATTCGAAATCGAGGATCTTGTTAAGATTAATATTTCTTGATATTTCTTGTGTGGTTCAGCAATTAATGCAGAAGATATTATCGTAATTGTTTTCACCGAAGCCAGTATCAAAGGTTATGGTAGTATAGCGTATCTTCAAAATCCCACTACTTTGGAGACATCCTTTACACAATCTAAAAGCAGAGAAGCTCCGTTAAAGAAATTTACTGTTCCTCAATTGGAACTGATGGCAGCTACTATTGCTGCAAGAATAACTAGCTATCTGAACACACACTTTAATATTAAGGAATGAATTATTTATTGCTTTGATGACTCTCGAATAGTGCTGTAGAGATGTTAGGATATTTAGAAGCAGGAGAGATGAAAAATGAACAATGCCCTCGCCGGTACTCGAACCTCGGACTTCTAGAATACGTGTCTAGTCTGCTGACCCCTACACCACGAAGGCATGCTAAGAAGGAGAGAGAAATACTTTGTAGTGCTTCACTGGATAAAGGATTCGGCCAATAACTGGAAGCCTTTCGTAGCAAATCGTATTAGAAAGATAGAAAGTTTAATAGCTACTTCTCAAAGGCAATTTTACAAAGGAGCTGAAAATCCTGCAGATGTTGTATCACGAGGAACAAAGTTGATAGCTCTTATAGAAAATGAATTTTGGTTTCACGGTCCACCTTTGCTAAGGCAAGATAACTTAGGTAACAAAAGAGTTTAACCAATTTTAGATCCTGAACTTAAGGAAATTTCTCTTGAAGAGCAGCGAAAAACTGTGTTGTGAGTTATTAATATAAGAATCACAGTTCCTCATCAGCGGGTCAGTGGGTCAGGGGCGTGGCCAGTGACGTCACAGGTGCAACGTTATCGATGATATCACAGTTGAGTTGAGTTGTAAAGCTTCTGCTTTTCATTTATATTTAGTTTTTCAAAACTGGCAATAGATATCAAGTGAATATTTTCTGCATCTTAATTTTGGTGATATACTCATACTGCACTCTATGGAGGAAAAAGCAAATGGTGTATTTTAGGAATATATTTTTTAAAGCCTATCGTTAAATTCATTCTGTCCGCTTCTCCGGAAACAATGTAAAAGAAAAAATATAAAAGGGATTTCCCTCTAATGGCAATTCATCATGTCATGAAAATGAAACTACAAGATAATTTCTTTTATTTATTATTCTACTTAATTTTATTTTAATACTTTTACAATTTCTAGTTTTCCATGAACTTTTAATTTTAACGTATTTCTTGTATTTTCTGTTCACAATATCATATTTGCTTCTGCCATATTTTTTAATATTTCAGGATTCTAATTTGTAATATTTTTTATTAAATTTCCCAGATTATTTTTTTCCATGCCTTTCATAATTTTCAATATACTTATATGTTATGTTATACGAACTTCCCATACAAACTGTTTATTTGTTACTCAGATGCAGTTTCTAACTTTTTAATTCGATCTTCCTTACACTGCCCAATATTTTTTTCAATTTAAGTGTATAACTGGTAATTACTTTTTTATATTTATGATTTCACTCCTTAGTTTATATTTCATAGTTCTAGTTTAACTTATTTGTTGTACTGTTTTATTTGCGTCTCACCATTCATAATTCTAATATTTTATTCCATTTTAGACATTAACACAATTTTTAACAATTTGAATTGTTTTCATTTACTGCGCATTCAGACATTTCCTTATAATTTTTAATATATGCTTGCTATGTTCTCCGGTCATTATTGAACATCTAATGATTTGATCTAAGTCTGATCAAATTTACTCAGGAATTTCCATCCACAACTTTACATTTCAATAGCTAAATGTAAGTATTAGTTTTAAGGTCTTCAAAGGTTTCTAACATCATGTTTAGTTTCAAATCCCAATTATTTTTAAGTGTATTTATAATTTTCATTTCTAATTTTACAAGCATATTAACTGTTTCATCCATTCATAACGAACCATCTTACATCTTTTGATATTTAATGTACAACATAGTTTAATGTTTCATACTAATTTACGATTATAATACTAATAGTACCATTATTTTTTCATATTTTAGATCCATTGACTATGGTAATTTTACTTTTTTCTACACTAATTGCATCTATGTCCGCATTCATCGGAAACTTTCAAGGAAAGCTACCAATTGTTTGCATCATGTGCACAAAGAAATTCTTAAAACCAATTGTTTCAGTATCGTATCCAAATTACCATTTCCAAATGTAAAATATTAGTGTTCTATGGTTTTCCTCAATTACAGCTTTTTAAATTTTATTTTAATATCTTACTTTTTAATTTAAACACGCATTTTCTTAATTGCGTTTTCTTTTAATTCTAGCACATAACTTTAACTTGCTTATTCAAATTTCATACAGTACCAACGTAATTCACAATCGAACCACAATGTCTTTCACTTACATTATAATTGATAATGCTACAGTTTTCCTTAATTGACAAAAAGTAATATTTAATTATTAGTCATTTCCAAATAGAAGTAGTATATTTTCACAAACATTACCTTCTTCTATTCAAAACACCCCTTAACCTGTAACTGATTTAGAGATACAAAAAAAACTCTTATCATATGGTGCTTATTTGTAAACATCTTTTGACATTTCAGGCTTTTAGAACTTCCTTTACAAGTATATCAAATCAAACAGAAAATACACTTGACACTTTTACTCAATTTGAAGGCTACATACTGTTATAAGAATCTTTGTAGTTAAATTTAAAACGCAGATAAACACATTTTGTGCTAAATATCCATTAACACTTAGAATATTACTTTTAATCCAATGTAAGACATGAATTTCATTCATAATATGGACTTTCTATTAATTTATTTGATCATACACTAATAGAAAATTTTTATTTTAAAAGTTCAGAATTTAACGAAATAGAAATAAAAACCACGATACACCTGCTGTTTCTAAGAAAAGGAACTCTGATATACTTCAGGAAATGTAAATGCTTCTATAGTTTTCTTTCCATAACGTTGGTTTTCATTAGTTTACTAAATTCAATAATTCTCTTATGAGCTAATATATTTTCTTATGAACGAAAGATTGTTAAAAACATGACACAGTATAACTCTTAGGAATATTACACAGTATAACTCTTACCTTTACCAGCATACCGATTGAACCGAAGAAAGACACAGATATTTTAGATATCTCTCACCCAAATCTACATTAAATTTTAAAAATATTTAAACTTTCAACATTCCCGAATACGAACGAAAACTAAATAGATATTGTTATATTTACACATAATTATATAAAATACTTTAAAAATTTTATGAATGATATTTGAAGTGTTGCTTAGAACTAAATAAACGTGAGCATTCACTATGTTAATACAAGTATCATTAGTTATTTACATTAGTCAATGTAATATCAACATCAGTACATGTACTATATGAATATATATTTTAACTTTAATAGTCTTACTTTTATTACAGCTGAATAATTAACTATTGAGAGAAGGAGGTCCATATCTTACACTATTTAGTTCACACTGAACAAATTTTCCCAAAACCCACATTGAACCACGTTTATTAAATTAGTCAAAGCTGTTTTATTTCTCCATTTTCACACTCACGACTCATTTTAAAGTTAACTATTGAATACCATTTCAGACTCCGATATATATTTACATCATAAAATTGTTCATTTCTAGCATCATTGTTCTAATTTCAAATTTATAAAGTATTGACCTGTTCAGAAGTTGGTAATTAACTCGTTTCAAAACCCTTTTTTTAAATACGAGATGAAACTTAAGTTTTATTTATATATATCTTACATAGTTGAAGTGGTGAAACATTAGAGACCCCTACCAAATATACTATAGCTCCATCTTGCATCCGATTAATTATTGGTATCCTGAATGTCATTGAGACAATGACGTACAGACCTTCGTTAAAGCCAGACACGTTCTGTCCGTAACTCACACCATTTGTAAAATCTTTCTGAAGCATTTCTCAAAATCTGCCCAGAATTATATCTCCATAGTAAGGTTTATTTCTGGAAAGCTCTGCATTTAGTTAGTTAGGTTTGTAATTCGATGAAGTATTCAGTAAACTATATTTGTGCCCTTCCATGCAAATGCGCTATCATGATGATACAACTTATCATCACAGTTGAACTGGCATTCCGAAATGAGCAAAATTTCAATGAGATTTATTCTGTTAGCCGTCAGATTTGCATGAAGCACTGTTGCCAAAGATGAGTTGCTCCTTTTGCGTGTACGAAACAATTACTGCCATATTCTTGCACATATTTTAATACGAAGCCTTCATAGCCTTCTATATTCACCCTTCTTCAAGCATATATGAATGCTTGCTTAAAACTAAAAACGTAATTTGTAAATGCTCTTCATCCAGTCAAACCATACAACCCGTAATTCATATCAATAACGATGTTAATAGCTGTGGTAATGCTAATTCATCAATATCATGGAGGTAACAGTGCGACATATATTGTCTAATGAATACCTTATACGAGCAATGGTAAATTTCTGGTGCCCTTCCCACTTATATCTGTAGATGTAGCTGATCAATGCCTAACAGAATTTAATGCAATATGATTTGACTGATAGCTGATCGCCACAAGCAAAAAAATTAAATTAATGTCTGATGTCAGATTCTTTTTCTCTGTCTGATTAATGTTTTTTATGAGATAGCTCTCCATTTTGTGAATTACCTGTGAATGCGCAATACATATACGTAACAACGGTGTTTGTTTTAAACAGGCATAGTATTTTCATAATCCTGCTACGATTGTCCATGTAAATTGGAAAGTATTAGCAATCAACAGAGATATTATCTTTCAAACTTGTGGCTCCCACAATCTGTCTAGAGTCAATTGATGATAAATCATGGGCATTACATATATCTATTAATCATACGCAGAAGTAGACTATTAAGACTCGGCAAAGTTACATCAGACATCCTACATCCTACATCTAATATTCATTTGCAAGAATTTCTAAGAAGGAGGACATAATCTTAATGTGAAGTTGGATATAGTTATTTACAAGCTTATTTTATTTCTTAGCACACATTTCTAGATTTATTGTGTAGGTAAAATATACATATTTACAAATTTAGTAGATCCGTGGAGAATTTCTTAAACAAGTTACATAAAATCATAAGGGAGCAAAAAAAATAAATAAAATGTACTTTATTAGTTAAACGGCATATATTTGTCCTTTCTTTTCCATTGTACATGTGTTAAACCAATTTTTCGTGAACTTCAAATGCAAGTTTTATGCTAATATTGATGTTTAATTTCTGATACTATTAAATTATTTATCGAACTACGACAAGCCATGAACAATGATGATGAATAAGTGATCTATGAAAGTACAAAAAATAACTTCATCAAAACATGCTGCTTAATGTAATTTCGATCCAAGAGCCTGAAGAAATTCGACATGCATTCAGTCAGAAAATATTAATGTATCTTGCATTTTAAGTGATAATCAAGACAATTTTTCTACTTCGAATTCACCTCAAGGCATCAGCAATACACAAGCCAAAAAGTAACTTTGGGATAATGAATAACAGTATGCAATATTAATTGTTTGGATGCTTAGGAGAAAAAACTAATATATCTCTTTATAGTTCAAGCTCCTTTTGCATTGTTCTAATAAAATGAATTTGTTGTCATTGATGACTGACTGAATTATGTAATTAAAAGTCATGATATTGAATTGTGTGAGTTAATGATAGTTGAAAGAAAGCGTAATTGTTAATTTATGAGAAAATAAATGTTAGCATGAGTTAAGTGCAAAATTAATTACATTTGCAAAGTAACTCTTCATTTCTTCTCTTTCTTATTTTTGTTATTAAATATATCATTAGGATATTTAGGCGCTCAGTTATAAGCTGCTGCCTTTAAATAAATTAAATTTTATGGCATTAATGGTTCATCAGTCAAAATTTGAAAATCAGAAGAGATTTCATTTAACTTTTCGTATCGCCATTTCAGTTTTGAAATTAAAACGTCGAACACTTCTTTAATTTCTATGAAAATATATTTTTCCGAAAAACTACAGTTTATATCAATTATTTCTTCAGAATTTAATTTACTAAATTTTCGTTTTCGTTTCACTTCAAATTCTGATGACACATTCATCTCTAAAGCTGAAGCTTTACATTTTTTAAAAATTCATTGAGAAATATTTTCCTTATTTACTGTAATGAAAGACCTAATTCCTCTAATAAGCTGGCGGCTTTATAGACAGTTATAGATTTTGACTGCAAGGCTTTACTTACTTTTTGGATTTCTTGCAGTATTAAACTCCCCGCAGATAACAAACATAAAAACTTAGAAGTGATTTTTTTCAAAATGCTGCTATTTTTAGCCCATTGCAAGATATATGATTGAATACCATATCTTCCAATAATCTATGTACTTCTGTTATTTGTAGATCTAATTCTTTAACAGCATTTGCTCTTGAAAACCATTGTGTATCCGTATGACCTATTAACGTTATTTTCAAAACGGGCATAAGTGCATACCATCTACTCGTTGAAGGTACAAAACAATTATAAATTCTCTGTACAGTACCAAAAAATACACTCACGTTTGTGAAAATTGCAACACCAAGAAGGAATCGTCATAATTGAATGCAATTTAATACACAGTTGAGTGGTAGTGGTACAAATAAATGATTAAATGTTCAAAGCAAACAAACAAGAACAAGAGATCAGAATCAGTATTTTGTGTGGCCACCACGCGCCGCAATAAGTGCTGCTACACGACGTGGCATGGAGTCAAACAAAGTTTGAATGTCTGACTGAGGAAGAGCATTCCATATCGTTTGTACGCGTACCCAAAGTTCGTCTGCAGACGCAACAGGACGAGGATCACGAGCAAGACGCCGACCAATGACATCCCACACATGTTCAATTGGCGACATATCCGGGGAACACGCAGGCCAAGGAAGAAGCTGTACCTGCTGCGCTGCAAAGAAGGATTTAACAATCCGAGCAGTATGAGGGCGGGCATTGTCCTGTTGAAATACAGCGCCTGGCAAGCTTTGAAGGAAGGGAACAGCTTCGGGCTGTAGAACTTCACGGATATACCGGTTGCTGTTCAGATTGCCCACAATTCGTAGCAATTGAGATCGTCTATGATATGCTATGGCGCCCCAGACCATAACTCCGGGTGTTCGTCCACTGTGGCGTTCGATAATGCACTCCGGAAGGTGGCGTTCACCGGCATAGCGTCTGACACGAATGCGGCCATCATGGTACCACAAATTAAAGCGGGATTCGTCAGAAAACACGACATGCTGCCAATCAGCACGCCAGTCTCTATGCTGATTGGCCCATTGTAGCCGCAGGCGGCGATGGTCGTGCGTTAGGGGGATCCTGTATAAAGGAGTCCGTGCGCGCAGTCCACACTGCAGCAGACGTCTACGAATTGATGAAGCACACAATGAAACACCTGTAGCTATTGACCACAGTGCTGCCAATTGTCTAGAGGAAGCTGTACGGTCCGTCCGCGCCATGCGGACCAGGTGTCTATCATCGCGAGCTGACGTCACATTTCGGGGTCCACTCCCGGATTTCCGAGTTGTCCGACACTCGTCCGTCCACTGCTTCCAAACGCGCATCACTGTGCTGCTGTTACGCTGCACACGAGAGGCTACTGCACGATACGACAATCCAGCTTCACGAAGGCCGATGATTCTCCCTCGTTCAAACTCTGTAAGTTGTTCAAATCTCGCTCTCTTTCGTCGACGAGGCATAAGTACAGATTGAGTTAACGTTTACCACTAGCAGATAACCACCGATAACC
The DNA here is from genome assembly GCA_000611955.2 of Stegodyphus mimosarum. Taxonomy (NCBI): domain Eukaryota; kingdom Metazoa; phylum Arthropoda; class Arachnida; order Araneae; family Eresidae; genus Stegodyphus; species Stegodyphus mimosarum. The sequence continues at coordinate 91,530 of KK118675.1, read as the reverse complement.
ATACACGCCTCGCTACAGCCGTCTATTTATTCGGATCCATCAGCCGTTCAGAGGGCGCTGCTCAGCATACGCATGCGCTACGGATTTGCAATTCTAATCATTTGCATACCATGCGCTACTTTGCATTTCCTGAAAATTTCAGCTCACTCGCGTAAGTCCTTCATGGTGTTGCAATTTTCACAAACGTGAGTGTATTAACATACTTGAATTTGTTGAAGCGGCATTTTTGCACATCGAATTTAAACTATGAGCCGAACGAAGAATATGTGTAGCTTGATCATTTCTTTGGGAAATTATGACTTGTACGCCTTTCTACAAACCAGCCATATTGGCCCCGTTATCATAACCTTGTCCTCGAACATTTTGAATGTCGAGTTTGTTTTCTAACTTATAAATAATTTCATTTGCTAAACCACTAACAGTTTTCTCTTTAGTTTCTATAAAATCTATAAAGCTTTCTTCAGTAAATATGGATTCGTCTTTTATGTACACGTATCTAATAATCTGACACAGTTGCTCAGGATGCGAAACATCTGGTGTACAATAAAATATCAAAGAAATATATTTCGCTTTTTTGATCCTAGGACGAATTTCAAATCGAACATGATTACCTTATAAATTCATCTTGTACTTTACGGGTCCCTTTCTGTGATTACCTATATGATAGGCAATATTTCTATCATAATGACTTCTTAAATCAATTAAATTTAGGAAGAGAATGCATGGAAAACAGAATAACGACAGAGACCTTTTTGAATAAAGAAGCCAGTTGCGATGTATTACATTAGAATTTTCCAGAACAGTTTATCTTATATCTTCCACAAATTACTCAAAATTTTAAACCTCCTTTTTTAGTTCTCTAAAACTGAAAAATTAATTTTGTTTCAATATAAACAACAGAATTATTAAAAAGCGTTTATCTTACCTTATACCTTTACATCCTAGCTGATAAGAATGAACCAATTTGTTTAATCCTTCAGCATCTGCTTCAGAAATAACTTTAAATGAAACAATTCATACAGTACCCGCGCAATATGAGTGTGGATACAAGCGAAAAACTTCGATTCATGCGCCTAGTTTATTGGAAAATTTTATAAAAAAAATTGCAATAAATAATATGCTACATTTCATTTTTAATCACTTTTGTTTATTCTTTGGATGCTATTCCAGAAGGCGTTTATGATATTGCAAAACTCGTCGGTTACGTTAGTGGACCGTGGCAAGTGTGTAATAACTAAGTAAAGAGCTTAAGTGAAATTAGTGAGAGACAGCAAACAACAACTAATGTCCGCAGCATAATTTTTTCTATGAAACATTAGTCTACATAATTCGGTACACAAAGTGTAATTAGTTCCTTAAAGCTACTTTAAATAACAAATGTTAAGGTTAAAAAATGTTATATACACTACTGTAAAAGCTCGTCTTTTGAGAATAAATTAATGCTATTAGTTTTTTTTTACCTGGATTGTTTATAACACAAAATTCTTTTAATATTCACTGATGTATTCCGAAATTAAAAGTTAAAAATCTTAAGTTTTAAAAATAAATTTCTGAATTTTTGATCGAATAGCCAATTTGGCGCCCCTTCTATTTGTTCACCTGAAGCGAGTGCTTCACCTGCCTCCCCCTCGTCCTGGCACTGGTTTCACTCGTTTTATCATTTCAGTTGTAATCCCTTATTTTACCGAATAGGAAAGACCCGCAGTACTTCTAATTTCCATGAGTAGAACTATACACTTTGAGCTAACCAGTGTGTCTCTTCTGCACCAATGGTTTCGAGCTGATAGGCATTTACTTGTAAAGGCCTCCATTCCGTGCATAAGGAACTGGCCTTTGTGAACTGCACTAATGCATTCCATATTGAAAAAAGAATAATAAACGAAAGTATCTGCCATATGGTAGTTCAAAACACTTTTCATAAACACAGACTGATAAATGGAATATTGAAAAATTTTCCAGTTGATTGAAATATACTCCTATTGAGCTCAAAGCTCTTAAAATCAGAGTATTTATTTTTTTTTTCGTAGAGGATACCAAAACACGAGAGCGAGCGATTCTAAACGCAATAATTAAAAGTAAGCATGGCACAAACTTTAATTAAAATGAGGTTCCCCGTGATTCTGCCGACTCACTTGTGATAAAAACTTGGATAGACTGCTGCATAACACTCAATAATTCTAAGATAACGTAAGATATGTAAGATAAAAATATAATATATAAGATAAAAATATGTATATCAAAATAATAATTTAAATTAACGGCAACCCCTTAATTCTTCCTGTCTTTTGTAAAAATCATAGTAACTCCTCTGGATTGCGCTATTTCAAGGTTATTGTATGCCACAAATATTACGTAACGCTGATGATTGCGTAACGTAGTTATTTCAGAACCTAAACTCGGAGAACTGAAACTTTCTAAAACTTTCTCTTAACAGACTGCCAGATTGGATAAATGCGCAGTTGCTGTTGCGTTTTGCTGTGCATTGTCGTGCTTCTGACTACGACGTTATTTAAAATGTGATACTCTGTATAAAATTGTGACGTGCGTATTTCGCTTATGATCATGTGTATTAAAAATATGGTTTTGACAACTACTTCGTGTGTAGCAAAAAAGATTATGTTCAGTTCGGCTATGTCTGTTTACAAGTCTCTCCTTTAAAAACTGACAGTCTCGATGGCAGAGTGGCGGGACATGAGGAAGAAATTGATACTATCCAATTATCATCCTTATTTCCGGACTTCCAGGCATCCAGAGTAATTCCTAGTAGACAATATAGTCTTTAGTCATAACAATTACAATAACTTTTTATATATAATTTACACAGGTTAATGGAGCGATATCATTTTAGACGGACATGCAGAGCATAGAAGACACTTTAGCAATGGCGGAAGCTACGGAAAGGAATGCAGTAGAATAATTACGTAATTAACTAGCGGTTATTTATACTACGTTTGATGCAATTGTAGAGGAAAGTTATGATTGGTTAATGTTACTTTTAGTTGCCCTTTTTCAGTATCGTAATATAACCTAGAAAGATCTCGAATTTGGAAGAACAGATGAATTTAGGGAGAGAGCACCAAATCTAGAATCGTTAATTTTGAGGTCGCAAATTATTTTTAAAGCATCTATTGTATTTTTTTATACTTTACATATATATGTATATACATAAATAGATGTGTATATTCAAGCATTCAAATTAATTCCAAGAACTGTTATAAAACTGATCCATATTATTTATATCATGCTTTTGATAACATTAAAGACATATTCGGAACTAATTTCAAAATTTTCTAAGCAGTTCGACACAAGCGAGAAAGAAATGTTTATTGTCGGTTTGAAGTTTTATGTTTATTGTGAGTTTAATACTGTTACGGATTTTGTATTTATTTAGCTAGTTTGTTTTATTTCCCCGTACATTTAATATTTAATAAATAAATACCTCGTAAATGCTGTTGCCATACAGAAAAATCGAGAAAACAGATTTTACCAGAATGTTCTCGTGAATAATTTAAAACCTTATAAAAGCCGAATTAAAACACCTCAGCTCAGTTGCTTTTGTTTTTAAGAGAACTGTTTGTTTACTTAATGCTGTTATTGATTCTAGCGAATTTGCTGTGAGATTGAATTAGTTTCTCTGTACTTTGAATTTGAGTTCTATCCAACATTTTTAGTAATTAAAAATATAACTGCTGTGAGATATTATGATATTGTATGAATATCTCTGAGGAAATATTTTAGTATTTTTCAGTAAAAAATTTTATTAATTTTCTAATTATTCCCGTACACACGCAACACTTTTTGGTGTTAGAAGAGTGGGATTTGAATGCTAATTACACGAGCGATGAGAGAACAATTGAGACAGCTCGTGTCTGCCTTTGCTGCATTCCAAGAAAAGATGGAAGGGGCCGTCAAATCGGTAAAAGCAGGGATGGAAGCTGGTCAAGTTTCCGTTAAGGAAGAAATATAGGCTGTTCAAGAACAGATTAAAGCAGGTCAAGAGGAAATAAAAAGGGAAATTACCTGGGCAATAGAAAATAAATTCGAGCTATGGAAGACAGAACTGACGCTGTTGAAAATAAAATTGAGCACATTTAAGAAAGAGTTTCTTCTGTAAAAGAACAAATAGAAGGAAGGGTTTCTGCTGTGGAGCACCTAATCGAAGGAAGGGTCTCTGTCGTGCAACAGCAAATTGAACAACAAATTTATGACAGGGTTACTGAGGTCGTCAAAGAAGTTGATACCTTGAAGAAATTCGTAGCGACGGCAGGGAGTGATGTTTTTAAATTTGTACCCATGTCTGCTCGTCCCTCTCTGAAGCTATCTAAGTAATCGAAGGCCTTTTGTCAAGTTTATAAGACATGATTTTCAATAGTGGCGGAAAAAATGGCTGGGATTCCCAAGGTAAGGCTGTCATCTCGCCGCTTCATTGAGAGCACGAGCAGAGGATATCTTGTAAACTCTCCCAGAAAATCAAAGGCTAGATTTCGGTGCTTTGTCTGGCGCACTGGAACTGGAGAGAAATGTTTAAAAGACTACAATAAGCTTCAATTAAAATCCCATCAACAGAAGCCCACAGAAACACTTCAGGAGCTCGCTATGGATGTTCAAAGTCTGTCTCACCTTGCCTTTACCTTACAAGGGAAAACCTATCCCTGCAGTACTTTATCGATGAAACCGAGATCCCGAAATACAGAAACCCTGAGAATGACGGATGTGAAAGATATAAAAAAGCACTCTAATATACGGCATGAAATTCAAAGCAGCCCAGCAAGCAACTCGAAGAGATCGCCAGCCAATCAGAGCTATGCAACTCCACGAGCCAGTGGATCAGTTGACGGCTCGTTTAGAAGATTTATTCAGACAGGTCAATGTCTTGAGACGGTATATTAGTGATATAAAACCGATAGTAAAGTGCTGGAACGGCGGTCCTTTAGGGCACATATGAAGGAACCGCCGAATATCACAGAGCACGGAAAAGAAGACGGACGATATAAACAGACAATTAAATACCATGAAATGGAAAACGCGTGGCAAGAAACCAAAGTGCTGGGACTGCGGAGTTCAAGGCTACATACGAAGGAACTGTAAAACACCCCACAGCACAGAAAATACGATCATCTCCCAGCAACGACGTAGGAAGCAAATTAATGATCGTATCGAGGTGCGGAGGTTGCCAGATAACGGAAAACCCTGTTTTAAAGCGCTCATTCTGCAGTGAGTGGCAACAGTGATGGACAATCAATTAATGGGTATATCGATGGAGTTCCTTGCAATATGATCATTGACACAGGAGCTAATGTTACCATCATTCGGAAAGATTTAGCTCAACAATTTAAAGATACACTCATTTGGAAGGCATCTTCTGTTACCCTCCAGACTGCGTCTGGTACAAAAATCGACATAGATGGGAAGTTAAACGCGAGCATCACGCTTGGAAGTGCCGCCTACCATCACACGACGTATGTGGCGCCATTATCGCCTGAGGATTACATCCAAGATGTCCAGGCTCGGTTTGAAGTGATGCACCGTTTTGCTCGAGAGCGAGTCAAATTGGCGATGGAGAAGGTTAAGGCTGGATACGACACCAGAGCTATTGGATATCGATTCAACGAAGGAGACAAGGTGGGGTTGTGAAATCCGACTCAACGCAAAGGACTCTCTCCGAAACTACAGTCATCTTAGGATGGTTCGTACACAGTCCTAAACAGGCTGAACGACGTCGTGGTTCGGATCCGTAAGTCATCGAATTCTAAGCATAAAGTCATTCATTGCGACAGGTTAGCTCTTTACTATGGCCATAGTACGTAGTGTATATAATTGGACGAGGGTCCTTTTTGTATTTAGCATTTGATAGTATTTGATTTGTTTTTAATACTTGATAGTATTTGATTTGTATTTGGTGCTTGATAGTATTTGATTTGCTGTAAGTTACTTATTGCAATTATTGTTTATTTTTTTATTGTAAAGTAATGTTTATTATTGAGGCCTTAGTTGTAAGTTTGGCTTCCTGTCCAGGGATTGGACTGCCCGGGACGTGCAGTTCTTGGGAAGGGGGCAGTGTTACGGATTTTGTTGTATTTATTTAGTTCTCTATTTAGAATTATAATAATTTTTTTTTTATTTTCCCGTGCAACGCAGACGAATTTGAAGAGAAAGCTACGTCGGAAAAGCAAAAATACAAGAGGCGCGTGCATTTAATATTTAATAAATTAATATCTCTTAATTGCTGTCGCCATACAGAAAAATCAAGAAATAGATTTTACCAGAATGTTCTCTTTTAAGAGCTTATGAAAGCCGAATTAAAACACCTCAGCTCAGTTGCTGTTGTTTTTAAGCGAACTATTTGTTTACTTAATGCTGTTATTGATTCTAGCGAATTCGCTGTGAGATTGAATTAGTTTCCCTGTACTTGGGTTTTCCCTGTACCTGAATTTGAGGTCTATCCAACAATTTTGGTAGTTAGAAATATAATTGCTGTGCGAAAATCTCTGAGGAAATATTTCAGCATTTTGTTTTATTTCCTGTAAAAAGAATAAATTTTATTAACTTTTTAACTACTTGTGTATTCAATCCATTATGAACCCGTACGCACGCAACAATATTGATCACTTCTCAACTTTTTAGAAATTTGTTATCTAAAATTTTATTATTAGTACTAAGTAGATAAGAGGTTTAGGCTATCTCAAAACTGCAGTTCAAAGAAATCAGTTCGAAGTTAGGGTTTGACTCAGTCCTTCTTAATGCATTGCTCTTTGCATTCTTTCCGCTCTTGATTTACTTCTCGTTTCCGATGTTTTTACCAAAGTTATCAGTGAGCGGTGAGTTAATCCGATGTCACAAAATAGAAAATTTGCCTATCTCGTTTCACTGGTTTACCACTGAACTGCGACTAACTTCAAATATCACAATAGAATACAGATTTCATTGGAAGTTATTTGAAATTATTCTTTGGATGTATATTTAATATTTGCATTTCTTTTTTTCTTCTGCCGTATTTATTTTCTCAAAGTATTTAATTTTATGTTATCATTTGTACAATAATCGTTACTGGCAACATGTTTTATTTTGCTATTGAGTTTGTGTGAATGGCAACAGTTGCTCATGTTTAATTTTTGGTAGAATAGCATCGTTTGCCGCACTGTGCTGCAGGCATATTTCGCTTAAAGAATATATTATGTGTAGAATAAATAAAGATTGTTATAAAGATGATTCTTTTTAGTTCAAGGCAACTAATTACAAAATTTTTATATTTCTATATGTAGAGTAGTTTGCGAAATCAGAAATTAGAACTGAACCTATCTAATGATGATTTTCTCTCAAATAATCATCGCGTTGAAATCTAATCTGATCTTATATTTTCATTAAAGAATATTCTTTTCTAGAACTTATTAAGTATTTATATGACAAAGTGTTCACTAACTTATCAAAAAAAAAAACAATTGAAAAAAGCCTGTAGATTTCTTATTTTGATTACACCAGTTCGTTCTCCTCTTCCCGGAAGAAATTTTATAATAAACGAAATATTGTACAATTTGCTGACCTTTTCAGTTAGGCGTTTCAATTAATTTAATAGAAAATTAAGCTTAAAATATAAAGCAAATCTTTTGTAGATATTTCATGAAATTTAAAACAGTTTTTTCTTCTTTACTGTACGGTCGGAAAAAAATTCCATAATGTTTTTAGTTTTGTACAGAATTCCTAGGAAATGACAGAAATAGCAGGAAATAGTTACAGAATTGAAGTCGGTAAATGCTCAAATCATATGAATGAAAGACAAGATTTGATTTATTTTTGAACGTCTCACTGGGCCTAGACTAGTGAAGCGCACTACATCGCTCATGTAGCGTATAAGTAATTTCTAAAAATAAATTTTATTTACTGACCTACGAAATTTAATTTCAGTGCTTTCCCAATTACTATATTTTTACTTCCATGTGACTAGAGTTTAGACTATTACTGAAGATATAAAATGTACAGCCTTTATCACTATAACAAATGAAGGTATGACAGAAGGGTAAGGTTCCATATGTTATATTGACATAGAACATTTATCGTCTTCAAATGGCGCCAAAACTTTATCGATTGAAATTTCGAAGTATGCCAACGGTAGAGATATTGAACATTAAATTGATAATGACATCCGTTCTGTTTTAAACGAGAAATAAGGGACTAAAATAAAGTTCTTTCGTGGTAACATTGTTAAGAGAACATTCTTCAATTGTTTGAGATAGTGATGGAACCGACAGACGAAAACAGAATTCTTGAAATTTAAAATATGATTTTTATTGATTCTGCGTATCATTCAAGCACATCTGTTCCATACCAAAGGTAAAGGAGAGAGCGTAGACATCTAGTGTGGTACAAATAAGAAGAAAACTATCAATACTGGGTTTCCTAGCTTAGAACAAGTGTCAGCAGCAGATGTGTCAAAGTAAAATTTAAGAATATATAAAGCTTATGACAATTGTAGCCTCATCTAAAAGAATAGAAACTTGAAAATGAATACCATATTTACTTGAGTACTTTTCTCCCTTCGCGTATTTTGCCTCGTAGCTCTCTAGGATAATGTTCTAAAACTTTTAGTCCAAAGGAGCATTAGCCCAGAAGACTAAAAATTTTAGGCCTAAAATTTTAAGGAGGATTAGCCTTATTAGTCTTGAATGCGCATTTTGCGTTGAATCACTCTAAAAGTCTGAATCATTTTTCTGAATCAATGTTTCCTCCAAATATTATGGTCCTGGATTATATTTAAAGAAATTAAACAATGAACAATCTGCACGAATGTATGTATGTTTTTCCCACTGTGAAAAAACGACGTTAACTACGGCCATCAAATTTTGAATTACGTAATCCTTTACTCGAACGTGGACACATGGAAGCCCTAGTTTTTAATTTCGAACTTGTTATATTATTTATATCATATTTTGTAAACGTTTAACGAATTTGCGATTAAAAATTTCAACGATTTCAAAGCGAGCAATGGCAACAATGTACAGAAAAAAATATTAACATCAATTGTCATCCACTACAAGTTTAAAGAATTGCATTTGAGCTTGAGTGGATGAATAAAAAGTATTTTATTAACGACTGAAAATTTAAACAAAATATAGTGAGAGTGTGAGCTAATAGTGGGACTTTAAAAACTCTGCTGTGTATGCCACATGACTTCCTAGTACGGAATATTAAATTATACGCATTTTGCATTTCATTTAAACTTATTGGAATGAAATAAATCTACATCGTCAATAGCGTATAAACCACAATAGAATAAATGCACTCTTTAAAATTCACTATATTTGTTTACCAGAGACACTCTGACGCTAGGTTCACTTAACAGCGTTACATCTCGTTCAGTTTATAATTCAGAATGCCCGAAAATTATGTACTATATCATCTGAAGAATTATCTAATCATTGCCACGTGTTCTATTCAAATACTACGATTCAGTTATTCTCATTCATTTAGTTCATTTCTCAGTTCGTGAAAAGTCAAAAAATATATTAAAAACTCAAAATATCCAAAATATCTACATTAAAAATTACGAAGTAAGTTTTCAACACTTGTTTCCTCGAATAAATTCCAGAATGGATAAAGCATGATTATAATAAAAGAAGGCGGTAACTTTGTTTTTACGAAGGCTAGTTTCTCTAGATTGCCAACAAATCCACTAAGTTTCAAATGTAAATAAATATGGCTACCATGAGAAAAATGGTTAGGCTTAGCTGCACTTAAACAACATTTAAATTGTTGATAATTCTACAAATCTTGAATGCAGATTTACTAAAGGCATAAAAACCTTAACCGAAAGATAAGAACAACATAATTCAATCATTTTTATTTATCAAGCGAAAAATGCACAATTTCCCAACATATAAGAATAAAATCTGATGTATGCACCACAAGACTTCCTTGTACTGAATATTAAATTATACGCAATTTTCCTGCATTTCATTTAAACATATTGAATTAACGAATTTTGAATTAAATCTACTTCCTCGATAGCGCATAAACCACAATAGAATAAATGCACTCTTTAAAGTTCACTATTTCTATTTACCATAGCGACACCTCGGCGCTAGGTTCACTTAACGGAGTTACATTTCATTCATTTTATAACTTAGAGTGAACATCTGAAGAATTACCACATGTTTTATTCAAATACTATAATAAATCTAAAATGATGTATAAATGAAATTAAACAAATGAAAAAGAACCATTTTATCACAGACGATTCAGAGCCGCTTACCTAATGCGCATGCGCTAGTAATTAATTCAGTTCTCACTTCGCGGCAATGCAAATATCTATAAAAATTCAAAATATTTGCATTAAAAATTGGAAGATATAGAAAAACATAAAACACAAAGTACAGTTACGCACAGGCGCCATGAAAAAATCTCTTTAGAATCCATTTTAAATCATTTTATAATTTTTTGGGCGAAAAGAGTCCTTTATGCCCTCCTCACAAACGGATGTCACTCAAAAACATCGTTGAATTGTATTCGATAGCGGTCAAAATAGATATTTTCGCTGAAATATGATACCCGAAAATGTTTGCTTTCTTTTTATTTCATACAAGGAAGTAAAAATGGTTTAAGTGTGAAGTTCGAGTACGAAGAAATGTTTTATTAAGTGCGAAAAACATGATATTTTATAAATGAAGTTACCACACAAAACGTTAAAAAACTCCTTTTTGGGCTAAATATAATGTCTGCAAATAGATTTTATTTTATTTTATTTTATTTATTTATTGTATTCACTTTATTTTCCCCATCATCAAGGCATTCAGAAAGCGAGTTTCCAAAACTCTTGAAATGGATTCGTTATAGTGTTTATTTTTATCTTAACAGCTGATCTGCTCGTAAATTTTCGGTGGATGTACTGTGATTGATGATGCAATAATAATAAAGAGCTTCCAGGAGACTAGCATGTGAAATGCTCATGTGGTTCTGAAGATTATTGTACACAGGACTACAGACTGTAAGGTGGCGGTGATGATGGCAACGGTTGCAAGAAGAAACAGACAGCAGTTCCAGCAGCATTGCGTGATTTGAGGTTCAAGGTTGTAACAGTGGATAAAAATTACAGACGGTGAGATTCAAAATATACGAAGTAGAAATGAAGGTATCTTATTAGATATTGGTTACATTAGTATTATTATGTATTCTTATTGGGATATAGGTTTCTTTTAAACAAATAACCATTATGATACACAGTCCAGTCACATTAATGTGACCTTCTGTCAAAAGCCAGAATAACCACCTTTCGCAGAGCGGACTGCTGCGAGACGTGCAGGAAGAGAGTCACATAGGTCCCTGAAGGTGTTCTCTGGGATGTTGAGCCATGCCGACTCTAATGCCGTAGCCAGCTGCGCTAGATTACGCGGTTGAGGATCCATGGCGCGAAAAACTCGATCGAGATGGTCCCACAGATGCTCGATTGGGTTTAAGTCAGGTGAGTTTGCTGGCCAGGGGAGGACGGTAAACTCATCCTGGTGCTCTTCGAACCACGCACGTACACTGGCAGCTGTATGGCACCTCGCATTGTCCTGCTGGAAGATGCCATCATCCTGAGGAAAAACAATGCGCATGTAGGGGTGAACATGGTCCGCAAGGACAGATGCGTACTTGTATTGATCCATTGTGCCTTCCACAATGATCAGTGAACCTAGAGAATGCCAGGAAAACATTCCCCAGACCATAATGCTCCCGCCTCCAGCTTGGACCGTTCCGGCAATGGTTGCAGGGTGGTTCCTTTCAGAGGTTTCACGCCTTATACGCCAACGTCCATCTGTCCGATGGAGCATAAAACGCGATTCATCCGAAAACGCAACCTGTCGCCACTCAGTGGACGTCCAGCTGCTGTACTGGCGTGCAAATTCTAGCCTTCGCCGTCGATGAACAGCAGTCAGCATAGGTGCACGAACCAGGCGTCTGCTTCGGAGGCCCAGACGCAGCAATGTTCGCTGAATAGTACTTTGGGAGACACTTTTGGTAGCCCCTTGGTTCATTTTGGTGGTCAGTTGCTCAACGGTAGCCCGTCTATCTGCCCGAACGCATCTCCGCAACCGTCGTTCGCCTCTGTCATCTATGGCCCGTGGTGCACCACATTTGCCACGTCGCTGATTTTGGACAGTCCCATTTTGCCATGCACGGTACACTTTTATCACGGCGGCACGCGAACAGTTCACAAACTCAGCCGTTTCGGAAATGCTTCCACCCTTGGCCCGAAAGCCAATGATCATGCCCTTTTGGAAGTCGGATAAATCGCTTCGTTTCTGCATTACGCCAACGATTGAAATGTTTTCCGAAGCCCTCACACACCCTTTATATTCGCTCAACTGCACTGTGCTGCCACCTGCCTTCTGTGATTGGTTATTTAACTCTGACATGGAAAGTACGTGGTGGTCACATTAATGTGACTGGACTGTGTAGTTACCGGTAGTTTATCCATGAGTACCTTTCATTATTGTTATGCTGCTACTGTAGCCGTGTCTTTCAGAAACTAAATTATTCGCGTAATCTTGCACTCTGGAATTTTGTGCGCTAAAATTAGAAAAAAAGGGGGAGGAAACAGACAGTTAAATACGATAATTATTTTAATGTTAATTTTAAATGTTTAGTTATTGAAAGATCAATTTTTGAAAAGACGAGTGAACTACCATACCGCTGTCCAGTATTAACATATACATTGCGCGGAGATCGAATTCACCGGATGTAGGTCCAAATGTGCTTTTGTGTGTTTATATGTTAAAATGAAAGTATGTATATCATTACAGTACTTAGATCTAATATCAGACTTCAGTGAGAGAGTAAGAAAGTGAAAGGTTTCATACAATATTGAGTCACAATCGAAATTTCTAGACAAGAGAGCATTTCGTGAATTTCTAGATAATTACGAAACTCATTTTCTAATTTAATGTTTACAGGAGATACACTAGAACATCTACTTCATAGAAATTAAGTAATGAATTTCTATTTCATATAATATTCTCCCTTCCCCCAATAACGGGTGAGAAATATTTTTACCAATTAAAAAGTAGAAATAAATATGTTTAATGTTATTCAGCTAACATAGATACAACAACACAAAAGCATTTTATATTACAGTTTAATTAATTTCTGATAGTTTTCGCGACGAGGGATACGTTTTCTTTGAATTGCTTTGCAGGATTAAGACGTGTAACGGTTTGTTGCATGAGAATATCATCTTATGGTAAAAAGGAAAGGCCATACGTCACTAATATCTTCTAAACATACTACACAAACTCGCATTTCATTTTATAAATCTATATTTGGTAGTAAAGAATGGAATACTGAAATGAGTGAATTAAGAACTTAAATTGTTTAATTTTCAGCTTTACTGATTCAAGCTATTTTATTCTTTTCTTTCGACTAAGCAAATATGTCTGTTAGGTCTTTCATAAAGAATAATTGCATCCCTCTCAGTATTTTTACGGAACATGAAAGATTTGTATTTCTAACAACTACACATTTAGTTTTAGATATCACCTTGTCCACAATCTTGAGGTTACTATGCCTTTATTAGATTAAATTTTTTGTAATCGGGTGACAAAGGTGTATTTTTTTCAAGTGCATAGAGCAGGAGGTATAGTATCAAACATATTATTTTATCAGTTTTATTTTCCTGTTTTGCACCCAAGTTCTAGCCTTGAAAGAACTTAACCATTTTTTATGCCAGTTTACAAATTACAAGAAGAATGAAGTCTGGATACATGCAGAAGAAATGAGTGTTATCTAAATCGAAATATCTTTGCCTACCAGTCTCTCAAGAGATGAACACTGATTTTGTTTATTTTGTTAATTCTGTTAACGAGTTAAATTGGAAATATTCTCCAGTTGATTTTGATTATTGTAATGAATAGATGTTCAATATCTGGCCAGTAAACATAGAATTAAAATTCGTTTAACAATTTAAGAAACTTAGACTAACTTACATTAAGATAAACTTAAGTAAGATATACTTATTAGATTAAGATAAACTTAATGTAATAAGTATATTAGTAAACAATTGATCCCTGAAATTTATAAGAAAATCAGTTAGTAGTGTTCTGAAACTTACTAATTCGGTGTAACAAAAAGGTCTTATAGATTTATGTCTACTGAGAAAGAGTATTGTGTAAATCGAAATACTGTCACATAGGTATGAAATTTTTTAAGAGGAATATAATGTAAAATTGCGCTATATATTTTTATCTAAATCAATTGGTCGCTGTGTTTGTAGTTACGCATTCATTTGGAATATGATGGATTCCTTCAGTGATTTGGCCTTTCCAGCATCAGTAGCTATTATCTATCAAATGATGTTTATTCATAACAAGATGGGAGCACACATACAACAGTACTACACAGAAGTTGACATTGAGCTTCACTTTCCACTTAAACATCCAGAGCGGGAATAAATTTCCACAGCTTGACCACAATCCTTTATTTAGGGATCACCCTTCGTGCAGTTATATCGGTGTTATATAATTATAGTGAAATATCGTTTTAAAATAAAGTTAAAGATGAAACCATCATGGCAAAATCATAGCGATTTAAAATCATGCAAAGGAAAAACGCTGTCATATAAAACATCGTAACGAAAACGCGGTTTGAAATAACAACTGGACGGTGAGAATGGAAGATTTGTCTTTACCAACACATATTTGCCACCTCCAAGAAACTTTTCGGAAGCTCTTCCAGAATCGGAGCGAGCCCGTATGTTGAATGTAAAATACACTATAGCGGGTGATTTCAATGCGGCCAGCACTCTCTGGGGTGTTCACTCAGATAACTTCAGAGCATCTGCAGCATTATGGAAATCCCAACGACAGTCCACGAACCTTCAGGACCACCTAGTCTCAATGCTGGCCATATTTGACATTGGCAAAAAGCATTGCCTTTCCGATAGTTCATGGATAGAAAATAAGCGAACACGCCTCGTACACCGATCATGGCTTCATAGAATTTTCTGCTCATTTAAATTTGCAAAATAACACAAGGAATCGAAACAGAAACAAATTCGCTAACATGAACAATTTTAGGGATGTCGTAGCATAACGTGAACAGAATCTAATCCTTATATGCAACATTAGTCATAATCGAGAAAAACTTGACCAAATACACAATATGTATGTCTGTCAGAATTTGATTAAATAGAAAATGTACGATGCTACCAGCAGAAGACTCTGGTGGACTAACAAATTAGCAATTCAGAATCGGAACGTTAGAGCCCTTGGACGCAGGATGCAGAGCAGTCAGGTTGCCGGAGAGCGACAAAACTAAGCAATAATTTTTAGAAAGCACAGAGCAGCATACAAGAGAGCAATTAACAGAGGTAAGCTGGTTTCATGAAAGAAATTCTGCAGCGACACACGTAACAAGTTTGGTGCTGTCTTTAAAGTAGCCTAAGGTGTACCATCCATTAAATCTGAGTATTGATGTTTGTACAGGTGCTATCTCGACGCTGCATGTTGTGCAACACATTCTCAACACAATTTCAAGCACGATGACCCAAACATTGTTACAGAGCTTCAACAGGATATCAGAACGTGTTTGGAGCAATGACAGTTCTTGAGCACACACGATACAGAACCGATGCCAACAGCAAGGAACTAGCATAAAAACCTTAAACTGCAATAAAGCACCAGAGCCAGATGGGATTAATAACAATATCATTAAAGCTATATATTGTATATATCCAGGAACACTAATGGCATACTTGCCATTAGTAACAACTTGCTGGAGAAATAAGCATTTTCGGGGATTAACAAATTCAGCAGAAGTAGCACTCTTTAAAGAATGAGAAAGATCCTAAAGAAGCAACTTCACATCATCTGATCTGTCTTCTCCCCGCTATTTGTAAGGTACTAGAAAGGGTAGTGCTCCAAATACTTATGTTCTTTCTAAACCCAAGAATCTAGCTAAACACTAACCAGTGTGGCTTCACAGCTGTTCTGTCAGTGGACCATGCCTTAGGGAAACTGCACTCAGTTATTATAAATAAAAGAAGTGATAATATTCACACATTCATTATTCAATACATATACAAAGCGCGTTTGATTCATTGTGGTGGCCTGACATCTTAAGCAGTCTAAAAAACATGGCTTGTCCGAAATCTCTATACAAATTATCGACGAGCTATTTAAACAACAGTCAAATCCGAGACACAACAGACAAAGGAGTCTATGTAACCTCCAGCAACTGGGGCTACTCCACAGACCTTGCCTTGGACCATTATTTTGGATCATAGTAGCAGACTCTGCATTCGTCCTATCTGGGAATGAAGAAAATATAAATATTCAAGCATATGCTGATGATTTTCTGTTTGTTGTAAAAGGTAGCTCAAGAAGAGAGTAGGAAACCAGAGACCAACATGCAGTGAACTTATTCACAAGCTGGACAAACGATCATTAGCTTGCTATATCTGCATATAAAACCCAAAGAGTACTCATTAGTTCAGGTCGGAGACATACTCGTCCCCCTTGTGCAAAAATTGATAAAAATAACCCTAAAATTGTGAAGCACGTGAAATACTTGGATATTTGCATTAATGAATGACTTATGTAGCATGAAGATATAGTGCGTATTAAACAACAACTGCACAATTCACAAGTTGTCTAACATAAGCACAGCAGCCCAATGGAGGTTATCCTCTCGGATGGTAAGAATATGGTATCAGAAAGTAGCTGAAAACATAGCCTTGCATGGGGCCTCCATGTGGCATTCTCATGTCACAGAATGTATGAGCCTACAGGTGAGATTTGCACAACGACCTTTTCTTCTGAGCATCTGCCGAGGATTCATAACATCCCTTAGCATTGCCCTAAACGTCCTAGCTGGCCTTCTCCTCTTCCATCTCGTTGTACAAAGTGAAAATGCCATTTTCCGCACACTAATACATGACTGTGGAGCAGAGAATTCATCAGCATTGACTGTGGACCCAGCAGCCCAAAACTGCCCAGCTATCCAGCAGAATTCGATCTTGATACGAAACTAAAGCTCCATCAACTTTCGAGTCATATGTGGATTAATGTAGATGCTATGGCTTCTGTGTGATACAGACACCAGTAGTCTATTTACCTTTGCACGAAAACTAAATTCTGTCAATACAGTTGTTTAAGTGTTTTTGCAGCACTTAGAGCAGCAGTTCAGTGCAACATTCTAGTTGATCAAGGAATAACCATATATTCTGATTCAGCATCATGTCTGCACTCTATACAGGGTTGCAAAAGTAGGAACATCATAGTGATTCCGAGAATGCTACTCTCCTTGCCGACAGATGTCAGACCAGAGCTCTAGTGTCTACGTGGTCTCACTGGAGTACGCGTCAATGAATAAGCAGAAGAAATTGCCTAATTGTCAGCCACATAGCAATGTACACGGATTCTGTACATACCATGACCAAAGTTGCACATGAAAACGACCGCTAGAGCTCTTAACTAGATGGCATCCTGCTATAGCTAAGCCAGTCAAAACAAATGTCATAAACTTGAAAAATGCGTAATATGAATATTTTTAAGATAATTCGTGAAAGGTAAATAGGCTACTGGTGTCGGTATATAAGTGAACAAAATTAGAATCACTGGCAGGACTTGAAACATGCTGATAAGCATAATCTCCAATCTAGGCCAGCTGCTCAGTTGAGTAGAGGTATGAAACAACATCGTGGTAGAAAATAAACCGAGACAAAAACTTTGCAGTTTTAAGCCATTGTAGTATAAAATATGGAGGAAAAAAATAAAGCTGTTCATCGCATGATGATTACGCTGCAAACATACGTCATCTAACTACACTGGTGAAATAAATTAAGAGAATTTTCATATTTGATCTACGATCTCCAGAACTACTAGACAGATTTTAATAAAATTTGGTGTAGATTGATATAATACAAACAAAATAAACATTCAAAAGTTATAATATACACACATGTTAGTGTACACTCATGGAAGTCTGAAGGTCTGAAACAGCGGTTTCAGAAGACACAAAAGAAATGGGTTAATAGGTGGTACGGTCCCCTCTTACAGCCATACATACCTTGCAACGTGATGTCATACTGGAAATAAGGCAGTTTATTAGTGCCTGTGGCAATTGGTCCCACTCATTCAGCAACGCTGTTTTCAGTTCCTGGATGGTTCTCGGAGGGGGGCTGTGAGTTGCAATTGCCCTCCCCAGAGCGTCCGAGACATGCTCTATAAGGTTGAGGTCTGGAGACCTAGAACCACACCATCCGGCGAATATCCTTACTCTCAAGAAATTCGTTGACCAGAAGAGCTCTATATGGCCTTGCGTTATCGTCCTGTAAGATGAACTCGGGACACACTGCAACCCGGAAAAGGCAAAGATAGGGCTCCAAGACCTCATTCCTATACCTCACATCAAACACAGAGCCTCTGTCAAAGACGTGGAGAGGCGTGTGGGCATCCAACATGATACCTGCCCAAACCATTACACCGCCATCTCCATAACTCTTGATTTCGCGGACATTGGAGGATAGGGAGCGAGTTCCTGGCTCTCTCAATATGAAAGTACGACGAGAATCGGTGTTTAGGCTAAAACGGGACTCTCGATGAACAGAATGGTCGCCCATTGCTACGTACTCCAATCACTATGTTACCTGCACCATGTTAATCGTACTCTCCTGTCCGTAGACATGAGCGGGACTCAAACAGCCGGTTTTTTGGCAAACAACCCTCTGTCATTCAGTCTTTTGGAAATAGTCACCCTTGTTACACGAGTTCCTGTGGTTGCATACAGGTTCCGAGAGAGCTGAGAAGCTGTAGCCTCTCTGTTATGCCTCGCTAATATGGGCAAATAGCGATCTTCTCTGGCCGTCGTGGCTATTGGACGACCTTGACTAGGCTTTCTCTTGAAGGATCTAGTATCATGGAACTGTTTCCATAAGTTATACAAGACGCTGGGGGTTAAATTAAACTCTCTGCATGTCTGGACTTGCGATTAGCCTGCCTCTAGCCTCCCCAAAATTCGCTACCTCATTCCATCATCTAAACGTTGGTGGTTACTCATTTCTAGTGTTCCGATGTGAATTTAACCGATTGCTGCAAGATAACACCAAGAAATTCGCCGAGGTGTGCTAGCGAAAGCAGTTCGTCTTACCCTCTACGCGCTTATAAAGCATGTTTTTCTACTGGCTCCGCCTACACACATATGTAATCTTACGTATTTGATGTACAAGACTTGCATTTTTATCTAGAAGCAGTGGTTTCTCCTTCAATTCAGTTCTTTTTTTTAAACTAATTCATTTTTACTGACAAAGCAAAGAAGAAAATTAATGATTCAAAATCTGAAAATTAGTAAAATTTAATCATACGCAGAGCTGTTAAAAACGTTTTACACTTACTTTGCTAATCATTAAAAGTCGTTAATTAACTAATAAACACGTACTACAAATGTTTTCTGAAAAAAATATAGTATAAAAAATTAAAAGGCAGAAGAGAAGGGAGTTTCAAATTCTGTTAACTTCATATGTAGGATTAGTTTTTACTACTTTCTAGAATTAAAATTTAAAGCTATACGGCATTATCTCTCTACATTTTCCACGCTTCTGGTGTAACGGTAGCACACTCGGCGCGTATTCGAGAGCTCCAGGTTCGAGTCCCTGCGAGGGCATTGTACGTTTTTCATGTTTCTTACTTCAAAAATCTTAATGGCTCTAGAACGTTTCCTCCCTGTTTAATCAATAAACATTTATTAGTATAAATATGAAATATAACAGTAAAAATAATTTTTATTTCTTCTTGTATCTAAAAATCATTAAATGAAAATCCACTTGAATTTTTATAGTCAGAAATGTATATACTTTAAAAACATCAAACGAAGATTAATAGGTTTTATTTTAAACACGTTATTTTATACCACAATGTTTTAAAATTGCGAAATTTTTGCAATGCATAGTTTTCTACGACGATGTTTTATGCTAGGATGTTTTCGTTGTTTCTTCCGCATTGCTTCCATCTGCGATGTTTTTACCGCGACATTTTCGACAGATACCATATAACCGGCCAGGTGCTAACACCTAAATCTAGCCTTTTTGCTTTGCAAAAACTCTTAATCATAGCTGTCTGTCAGTCGCGTAAGAATGGAAAATAATTTTGTTTATTTCGTTATTCTGTACTTCGGGTTGAACTAAAAAAAACTGTGGTTTAATTAAAGTGTTGTAATAACTGAGTGCTTCAGTTATGAGATGTGAAGGTGTAATTTTAATGCGTTCGGGAGTTTGAGAAGCTAGCGTTTAAATTAAGCTAAACTTAATAAGTAGATTAGTAAGTAGTAGATTCCTGATAATTAATGTAAGAAAACTAGTTAGCAGGGTTTTGAAATCTTCTAACATCTTTAGTGTTACATTCTCTTGCAAAAATTTATATTGAACAGTTAACAATATAGGAACTCACAAGCAATATCTAATGAGAATATATAAACATATGAAGAAATATAATGACAGAGAAATATATATTGGTTTTCAGACATTTTATCTTAGCATAAAAATGACTATGTAGCAAGTTAAAACTGTTATAAAAATAAGCACATTAGTGATATAATTTTTTATCTATCGCGGCTTAAGAAACTGAATTTCATTTTGTTTTAAAACGTATACTTTTGATTTAGAAATTTAATTTATGCAAAAAGTTAGTTTCGTCCATTACGAATTTTCGTTTAAAATGCACAGGGAGATTATATGTTCCCAATCTTTTATGTTTTTGGTATCTTTATGAATGCATTCCATGAAACAATGCAGTTTCCATATAATTGCATTCCATGCTGACACAATTAATTTTGATTTTATTACATATCACACTAAATTTTTTATTACACGAAACTTATGTACTAATACAAATTTAAATCTGCGACAAATAACACAGAGATAAAAAATTCATATGTGCGGTCTCCCACCAAGTCGCATTCTTCGAGCACTGAGACGACATGCTCTGACACTGCAGAAGCAATATTTCGTTGAGTAACGCCTTCACTGTATTAGAAGAGTCAACACTTCAAGGCCATTGTAAACTGATTTTAGCGATCTGTACTGTGTGCATCATCAAAGCCCTCTGCGTTGTCAGGAGGTTGACGGACCAATGATCCTACTGTTGCTCTGATAACGTTCCAACTACAAAGAATCAGAGGATGCAAAATACAATAGAAAAATTACGAAGGCGTGACTAATTCACTCTGCAGATTATTTCAAACACAGCAATAGGACAGAGTGCTCTTAAATTATGGACTAAAGAAACTCTAAAGAAACTCTTGGCGCTAGCTAGATCCTCATTATATCTATCTATAATATCTATCTTACAAGAATAGATCTTATTCACTGTGCTGTTTACTAGATCCTAGACTAACATATTTCAATCTGTCTACATTGTTATCATAGCATAAGTTGCTCTTACATAGAAAAACCTAATAAATGCAACGAAAGTAACATAGAGCAACAAAATGTAATGTATCTTCTATTAGAGAGATTTAAAATGCTGTATATTTAATTTGGAGTAGATTTTATATCGGTTTACGAATTTTTCTACGAGCATTGTATTTGAATGATAGTTTTTATGCTTTAGAAAAAATACATTAGCTTACATGTGGAAGCCTTCATATTTAATCGCAATTTTATTAGTTGACTGGCTTCAGTATTTCTCTAACACATGCAATTTGGGAGTGAGACATTATAAAATTAATGTAAAGAATATGGTATTTTAAAAAGTGTGCATTTTTCTCTGTATTGGGAACTGTAAAAAGGCTTAGTATATACATTGTTGAATTAAGTATGCATCTCTTATCATGTCAAATTTAGTAAAATATATATATTTCAAAACTGAACACGTTTCTTTTAGTTTAGTTATCCAAACATACAAGGGAAACACATGTGCATAGAAGTGTGGTAATTGCTATAAACAGTAGCATGCAGACATTGTTTATGAATTGCCTAGAAATCTGCACATATACTGTAATTCTTAAGGTGATCTTTTAGGATGTAATATAGTAATAATGGAAGTTAATATGTAATAACTCGGAATTCAGAAATTTTAGGTATAACAGCAAATATACTGCAGGCCGAATTTCACATAGCGTTGTAATACGTCGCATCTAAGCCAAAGGTCTGTCAATATGTATTAGAGCACTCGCATATGAAATATGGAAAGGATAGTAGTATATATACATACTCTAAACTGTAACTAAACATAATTATCTCATTCAATGTTGCATTATTATGTACATTATTTGACTGTATGTTCCATCATTACCTAAATTGAAGTCCAAGATTGCTCAGGGAATATAGATACAATCCAGCCTGTTGGTATTACCACCTTACGACTAACACCTCGCACAGGGCTCAACTCCAGCGGCGTTTGGCAGCTGGCTAACGTTTTAGAGCCCATTTGACGTTTAATGATGTCTGTTCATTACAAGTGTATGTTAATGTAAATTTGCTTGACTATTCTAATGGAATGATTCAAGAGTAGAGTTCAGAAAACGAAGCTTTACGAAAACTTTCACTCACAGTGTTTCATAGCTTTCCAATCTCACTAATTAACCATTTGTAATTTTTCGGCTTTTCGAGAACTAAACGTTATCACGTTTTTAAAAGACTTAATGCATGAGATTCATTCTTATTTCATGTGCTTTCAACTTTAGAATACTTATTACCTTCCTAATTTGAGAAATTCCCCGCCAACAAAAAGTACTGTCTTTAATTCCGAAAATTAAAAAATTAAAAGATTTTCTAATTTTGAGAACATAGTCATTGGCGTAACATGTGTGTTCTTAGTAATACATATCGTTCGCATTTTTGCATGATTCTTTCATGTCTGCAACTTATGCAAGTGGCAGTGATGTTAGTCATTTATAATACGGAGTAGAAACTGCTGTTAGGATTATTTCAAAGGAGTGTATGAAAAGCGCCATTTTTAGGATACGTTGATGCTCTAAAACATCAGATAACAATATAACAAATATTTTAATTGGATAACCGTTAGTTTTTAGGTCTTGCACTTTCTTATTCCTGACTCGCATCATAATGTTCTGCAAATCTCAAATTCACATAAATTTTAGGTACGCAAGCATAAATTCAAATGACTGAAATTAATCTGCTTCGAAGAATCGTTCATGGTTTTTAATTCTTTCTAATTGTAATATCGTTGATAATGAAGCACCAGACATTGATAACTTAGAATTTAATTTTCATATTTATAATTAGAGCTGAAAAATTTTCAACAATCTATTTAACTTGGCAATTAAATTATAACTGTTAACTCTTTTATGTCAATCATTTTTATCCATCTGCCAAACAGCGGTGCTCAGTATTGTGATGTAAATTTATTTATAGATGAAAACAATAAGTAATGGAAAATACAGTTACTGCTTATTAAGATTTTGTGAATCATTATTTTGTTGCTGGTCATGACATTAAGTATAGCATAAATTCTGCAGTTTGGACCAAACTACCAGTAAAACGGATTCTGAGCATAGAATTATAGCTACACTGATTCTACATCATTGGAAAATGTAGTAAGTATTAACGTATAAGAAGTAAGGAATTTATAATTGATTTTTATTGACTCTTGTAAGAATTAAACAATTCAGCATCTCTTTCCAAGAAATTGCAGGAAACTGATAACCCTCCTAACAGCCCAGCCTACGGTTTTTACGAACGAAAATGAGAACTACGTTAGTTTAAGCTGATTGATTTGAGAATGTACGTATCAAAAGAGAAAGATATCCAAGTTGTTCTTTTCATATGAAACAAAAGTGTCAATTAAAGGTTTTGTTACAAGTTTCAGTACCCTACTGAGAGATTCTGATTTCATAATCAAAATCATCACAGCAAAATATATAAGGAAAGCTGAACTCTCTAAGGAAATTTTCAAGAGAATTATTTCGTTTTTACAGTCTTTTTTATTTAAAAAAGTTATATTATTGATTTGGTAACAACATAAAATAAAAGATATAACAGTCTGTGACAAATAAAAAGTTTTCTTCGAGAACACTATAACTTATTTTGCATAGAAACAGGCAATTTGTAAATGATTGGACTTTAAATTATACGGCAAGTGATAATGAAATACGACTTTTTCCAAGAGCATTCCATAGAAAGTAAGACCTAAATCTTTCGAAGTAATAACATTAGTTCTTAATTTTATTTATTTATTTTTATTTTGCCTTTTTATATAATGATGTTTATGTCCTTTTCTCATAACTGTAACACTGACTCTTTAATCTCGATAAGCCTTAAAATTTCATAGATAAGAAATATGTAAGATGAAAATTTTAATTTGTTTAAACCTCTTTGGTAACAAAATTTTGTTTTTTTCTGTTTTTAGCTTATGCTGTGCTTTGTTCTACTCCGGCGACTGTTTTACGCATCCTCATTATTTTTTGGCTTCTTTGTGAAAACACTTAGTGATCATTAAATATTTTTGACAGCAGTATACTGTTGCTTGATATATTTTTTTTTGCTTGGAAAATATGGTAATAATAAGAAGGAATAAAATTTTTATCCAGTCTCACATGGGTTGATAATGTGGCTATAATGCATGCATACGCATAAAATATGAAACCAAAATTCGGTGAATATATCATACGAAGCAACGCACGGCAGTGAACCAAGGACGAAGTACGGGAAGAATAAACATAATGTGTTTGAACATACCTGAGGGGGATGAATAAAACAAGTAAAATGGATTTCTGTTAGTAACATTCTAGCTTGCGAATGTGTAGATGGCTATAAACTGGAAAGCATCAAATGCATTTAAAGCTCATCTTAAGCTCTGTAAAGCGTGGAAAGGAAGCTCGGATAGGCTGAAACAAGTTTACTGACATAAAGTCTTATCGTCCAAAGATGCTATAAATGGTTTAATCCGGGAAAGTCTAACTGGTGGCCACATCAAGTATTAAGGCGGCTCAAGGATTGAGCGCGAAACGCAAAAGAGATATCAAACCATACTCAGATGACACATTTAACTGTTGCTATTGGGGTTTGAGGTTGGCTTTCAAATGAACGGTTGGTCTATTTGTCGCTTTGGAGCGAAAGAAAATGCATATCCAGTGAAGAAGATGCTTCTTTTAATTTTAGACATTTAAAGTAAAATGCCAAAGGTTTTTCATATTAAAATGGAATTTTGTTGGTAGTTTTCAGGAACTAGCCCAGTCGTTGTGAAAAGCTCAGTATAAACAATGGACATCAATTCGGAGGAATATAAAACGCTTTTCCCAAATTTTAAATAAGATTCTTATGTTTATAAGCATATATAATACACATAATGTAAAGATAAATTTTAGTACAATAATACCTAGGTATACGTCCTTAATCCGTGCACATAAATGAAAATTTATAAAATTTATTTATCTCTTTTCTGTTTTTTTCTTTTGTCAGGTTTCTAACTGTGCCTGGCTGAGATCATCAGGCTTTTTTTTTTTTTTTTTTTTTTTTTTTTTTTTTTTGCTAAAATTTTGTTCAAAGAACTTTATTTATGCTTTTTCCTCTTGGATGTTTAAGAAACTGACATTTTTAGGTTATTTCAGACAATTCTATTACGTTCTGTTTAAGCTTTGTTGCTAGTCCTTTTCTTAAAATTATCAAACCAGCCATGGCTGGCTTTGAATCTATTAATAGAATCCCACAATTATGTGAATAAGATTGTTAAACAATGCATGTGTAAAATATAAAAAGATATGTTCAAATAATTCTGAAAATAAGTAAAAGAATCGTATTCATACGACAGAACGTATACGAATTTGGCTGAATACAGATTTCGCCTCATAGGTTGCCGTATATTTACTATCATGCTTTTGTGCAAATCTGTTCATAGCATTCCTTTGAAAGAGTTTAAGAGTCATAGTGCTCGCTCGCAGCCAATGACTTATTAACAGTCATGATTAAAAATTATTCAAATCGTAAGGGAAGATTCATAAGCGACTTAAGAAAGACTCATAAGGCTGTTATCAAACATCCATTTGTTTGGGAGGAACAACTCTTTCAAATAATTTTTCTACATGCTTTACTACTGAAAGAAAGACTGGAGATTGCTTCTTTCCTTTCGTAAAAAACTGTAAGTTGTTGGTTTTCAATAACCAGTTAGCTATGAGCCTAGATTATCTCGTCATCAACCCTCATTTCCTTTTAACATAGTAAAAGGGAAACTAGCTCTGCATTCTTTATTCTAAGTTACGGGCTGATTGGCTACTTTAAATCATGTGACAAAGGAGGACAATTGTACTAAACAGTTGTTCTTCCAAAATGTTTTGAATATGTGATACACTCTAGTCGTATTCCAGCAACTATCGTACACCAAATAAAAACTGTTGCTTCCAGATAGGACATATACCAAGTTGGACGTATTTTAAAGCGGATTGGGGTACCACAGTTTATCGTTTCTAACAGTTACCATTTTTGGTTACCAGCCTAACAGAGATAGATTCGAAAAATTTCTCAAATAACAGTTGAAAGTTGCCTTAGACAGTGCAAGATTTAGTGGAGTTTGATTACAAATCCAAGAGTAAGGGCGTTATTTGACTGGGGTGTTAAGGATTGGCTGTAGCTGAGCTCCTATGCTGCTCTCTGGACAACGTTCTCGAAGACGAAAATATAAATGATAGCTTCGAACCGTTTTCGATGAATGGTTAATGAGAAAGTGTCCAGCCTTTAGCAGGGGAGTAACACGCGCATGTTTTGTTCCATCTTCCTTTCTTAGTTTAGAATTTCGAGCCTTTACATAATATTCATGCAAATACTTCTATTGCCTTTTTCCTTAGAAAAACTTGAAAGAAGTGTATTCATTTTATTTCTGTTTCGTACCTACATGTATTAAAAGCAGAAAATATATAGACAGAAAATATACTTCTAGGTCAACGTATTGAATGATGGAAGAAATAAAACCGAACTTCCTCTATCTATATTCCTCCTACTCCCATTTGACGCTACATATATTTCCCATTTCATTTCCGCGCTTACTGCTTTATATTCAGGAGGAGATGATGAGTGCATGCCATTTGCACTTCCATATCGCCTTCAAAAGTACTGCGCGCTATGCAACATTTGCTCTAGTATGTCAATAAAAATTTCAGGTTTTATTCGCCCATCGTGACTGTGTAGATGATCAATAGCTGACGAAATTTATTAGTCAATTAAAGTTTTCTCTTTTTTCGGGAGAAAGAAAATTTAAGAAATATAACAAGAATTTGAACAACATAATTTTCTTCTTATCGTTTTATATTATGTAGTGCTTCTTATCAAGGAAACAAAATTAATCTTTTCATAGTTCGGAAAAATACACAATACAGTTAATAAAATCTATCTTAGGAAATCAAATCTAATTTTGCTAGTATTTAGCTCAGTCATAAGTAAGCAAAAAATTTCTATATATAAATAATCGAAAAATTTCTATACTTGATAATTCATATTTTTTAATTATCACATACATAAATTTTTCAAAATCTGACGGCTGAAGTTAAATTTAAGATGTAACTGAAAAGATCAGAAACGAATAAGTATTTAATTACTTCATCATTATTATTAATATTACTACTTATATAATTCAGTTCCTTTTTTTTCACATTTTTATGCGCAGGTAAATCCAAATTAATAATAAAAGCGTAGCTTCTGAAGGGACGGCAGAAATACTGTCTATGGTTGTGCCTTATTAACTCTAACATATTAAACACATAATTTTCGAAAACAAAAATTAATTTTTCAAAATTCATCTATTTGAATTTTGAAACACGTTAGCTCATTTCACGTTTTATGACTATTTTTCTCATCCGTTTTCGATTTGCTCTCCATTGTTGTCCACAGAAAACCTGTTCCACTCCTCCCTACGTTGACGTTTCTACTCAAATAAAAGGACCTTTGCCTAATTGCACTCGAATTTGATTTCAAAATCAACCTCAACCTAAGGTTTTTTTCCAGTCTCATTTTAAAATCTAAGCTTTGCATAGCATGTAAGGGACTCGGTGCATTTTGAATGACGTTTTTATTTAAGAACTTTCATCTCCTTTTTATGAGCACTATGAAATGGTTTATTCAAACAATATGATTTTATGATGAAAAAAAAATGTTAGTAATTTTTTTTAATTTAAATTTTTTCAGGAACAAGTTAACAATTAAAATGTTTTTCTTCTCGTACTATTTTCAGTGTTACCCCCCAATTATTTTATTTTATTTATTAGAATGCTCTTAATAACTTTAAGGAACGATTTTGTAATTAATGAACTAGTTTCTGAGAAAAAATAAAATCTCCTTCTTATGCAAAAACTTTGAAAAATATATGTTCTCAATCACATATTCACATCCAATAATTTTTCGTTTTAGCGTTTTGCAAAGCCGATACTTGTTTAAACATATAATTTTAAACAAGGAGTAAAAAATTTAAATAATTTAATTCATATCTGTATAAGTTTTAGGACTTTCCTTAAAAGGATTTATCGAAAAAATGCAGACTGAGAATACGGAGTTTAAAGAATTTAAACTCACTATATGGTCATTACAGAATTTCAAATTTCTTAAAAATTTTATTACTGAATTTCAATACATACATATATATAAAATAAAACTTAGTACTATTCAATTTGTTAACACAAACATAAATTACAAGATTCTGTTTAAACCTTATCTGGCCATAAATGCTGCAAAAAAATTATAAAATGCAAGTAGAATTTTTCGTCACCTGTATTTGTTCTCTAAAACACGTTCAAAACAATTTTAATACATGACTTAATTATAATATATTTTCTAAAATATTTATAATGAATACTAATAATATTAATTTTCCGTTTTATTCATTTTTTCAAAAAGCAATATTTGAAATCTGAATGGACATAAAACATTTTGTGCTTAAGGAATTAATGTAAATTTAAGGGTGAAATTATTTAATTATTAATTACTAATTTTTCTCGATTAATTGAAAGACTCTAGTAAGAGAAACTTAAATTTTTGCTGTTATATACTAACTCCCGAAATGTAATCTATTTAATTTTAGTTGATATATATAGGACAGCTCTAAAGTATGTGTTATGTATTAGAATACAAAATATGTTTGCTTTTTAGCTAAATCTGCGACATTGGTATAATTTTTAGGCCTTTGCTAATTATAATTAGTCAATAATGCCAGCTTATGTTTCATTAATAAATGAGTCAAAGCAAGAAAAAACAGCTGCATATATTGTACATATTAAAAGGAGAAAAATCTTATTTCTATAACATCTTTTTTTGGCAGAATGCTATGAGAAACACAGCCATCCCTGAGGGAAAAAGTAACATGATATATATGCAAGAGAAAATATTCCAAACAACCATATACTTTTTTCAAATAAAGTACACGTGTATAATTAAAGCGTTACAAAGGCATTTATTTAAATTCTGATAATAGATGAGTGAAGTCGTTATAATAAAAAGAAAAAATATTAAATGCCAATTGCATACATTTTTCATGCAAGTGAAAAGGTTTAATTTTTATATCGTAAATAAATTTTGTTTCTAACTCCATAGCTCAGTAAAAATAAAAGTAGGAATTCCAGCCGCGTAATATCTTATTTTTTGATTGGATCAAAATTAAATCTTTGATAACTCTATTTACAGTACCAGTTTCACTGAACCAGTAATCACTGAACTTATAACTAAAGTTATTAAGTAAGTTATTAATAAATTTTTGTTTTTGTTTATACTAAAATATTTAACTCAAATATCCATTTAAAATATTTTACCCTTACACAAAATTGAACAAAATTTATAAAATTGGTTTGAAAATAATTTTATATCTATGTCACTAAAGGTTTAACTCAAACTTATTAATATGACTGAAATATTATGATTTAGTGCCAGTTAATTTATTTTGCCACTCGATGTTCTTCGTAAACATTTATATTAGTTATCATTGTTCTATGCATATATACGAGTCAATATTTCCTTCCTTCATTCTTCGTTGACAATGTCATGGATTAATACAGAGCGTGTGGCTGTCATTCGCTGATACGTGAGATTTATATAGTAACATAAGCAATACGCTTCTGTGGATCGAGAAGACAGAAATAACATTTCAAATGGTACGAGAGGATTGGTTAATATCCTGAGTCAACCAAACATAAACAGCCAGAGAAAATAGTCAGATATATCCCTGTATAAGATGCATAAGGATAACCGTTGAAACTATCTATACATTTATTTTAATAAAGTAGTATTTTACTTTTATGGTTATGGAAATTTACTTATTTTAAAATATAACAATACGGTTTTCTGGCTACGAGTCACATCACATACTTTTTACGCAGTTTATTATATTAATTTTTTGTTTCACTTCTTTATTACACAATATTATATCAGCTTTATTGCAAAATTAAAGTGGAACTAAATTAACAAATATTTGAAAAGCTTTTAGTCTTTTTTGTTATAATTCATACTAACCTAATTATATCATTACAATTTGTACCATTATTATTATTATTCATATTAACTTTTATATCCTGCTCCGAATTTCACTAGTTTTATGAATTAGTGTTTCGAAATTTGTATCCAGAAACCTTTTAAAAATTCGTAACAGCTGTCCTATGCGACACATCTCCGTTCACTTGAAGTATAAATTCATGCAGAAATATCTTTCTGATTTAATTAAATGACTATCTAAACAGTTGAATTTATATTTATGAAATTAAATTTATTAGCAAACAGAAAAGGAGTTAGAGTCAAACTCTTGACCTGTAAAAGAGCTAGACAAGTTGCACGAATTAGGCTTGGTAGGCAAAGGGAATAGGTTGCGCCTATCGATGGCCAAAATCTTCGCCTCCTTACTGGAAATATACGAATTTCTCCTCCTCCATTCCACTTATAACGGACTTCATTCCACAAGAGAGAGCCTAAAATCTTTTCTAAGATCAACTTCTTCGGCCCAACCGGTATGGTGGTTAGTAACGCTGTCTGCTTTACCGATGGATGCGGGTCCGAACCCGGAGAAAGCACGAATGTTTATGTTTGTAAACGCTTAGGTTTATAAGCGTATGGTGTCTGTACCGCAAGGGAGCATTCAAAATACAGAGCAAGCGGGAAGTCTTCTGAGAGTTTGATGGTAATGCAAGTTGAATGAAAGTTCCTCGAGTCGCCACCCACAGGGGTCTCACTCAGCATAGAGGTGAAACGGCACACTTAGTCCGTCGGGACTGTGCCTGTACGACTAATAGTGAAATTCTCGTGTCACGCTATCTTCTACTTGTACCATGAACTTCTCGATAGGACTTTCTTTCTGCTGAACAGTACTCAAAATACCTTCAAGCCGCAAACCAGCGGCTGAACAATAAAGTCGCTGAACACTGGTCCAGAGTTCGAATACCGGCGAACGGGATGGCTGCATGTGCGTTTTCATTTTTCCACATCCATAACATGTACTAGCCAGTTTTTCCTAGAAAGTCGTCCACGAAGCCACCCCTCTCCTTAGGCCCTCGAGTGCTTTGCAGTAACCAAATAAGTCAAACAACGCCTTCCATCCCCCCAAATATTATACATTTGCAAACATCCAGACTCTCTCTGAGATTAGAATTCAATCCAAAAACGGCCAAATGGTCGTCGGCACCGCTTTGACTACACTGACCAGGGTGTAACCGGAGATATTAAAAATTTTAACAAAATTCTACATTCATTTGAATTCTGATAATTAGTTTTTAATGTTTCGTCAGTCGATTAGCCTAAGGACAGAAATGCATTTCTAGAGTACATTCTAAAGGTAACTGCCGAAACACAAAGAAAAACCATCCGTATCTAAATCAGTTCAGACCATACTTTGGAAACAAAATGCAGCTAGCCCATTTCCAGGGAAACAAATCAAGTGCAAACACTTTGAGTTTAATAATCTTAGCCACTCAGAAACTGGTATTTTTTATACTTACCCCTTAAATGCAAGTAGTCCGGTACTTGGTAGGGGTTCAAATCGACCTTCTTCTTCATATTTTTGCATATTTTTTTTCCATTTTTAAACTCAAAAATACATTAAAATTGATATCAAATAAAATAGAAAAGTACTAAAAAAAATCTAAAGTAAGTTTTTATTCCAATTTTTGAAGAAATGCTACTAACGTTTACAAAAATATGATAGGCAAATGTAAATAATCATTTTATGTAATAATATATACGACCTTATAAACTCGTCCAACAATTTTAAAAGTCTAAATACATCAAAATTACAAGAAACACAAAATCAAAAATTCGTTAACACAAATGATGTCCACTTCCTACACATCAACTCACAACAACAACCGTTACACCGTTAGTGGTGCCACCACATTGAACCTTTTAAAACTATATACGTAAACAATAGTACCCAATTGGTTACACTATGCAGGAAGCTAGAATTTGTGTTTTGATTTGATTTTACATGATTAAATATGAGTATGTTGCCAAATGGCAACTACATGCATTTAGGGGTTAAATTCGAGTGACGGTTTGATGTACTGTATTTCTGAATTCTTTTTTCCTACAGAATGCATCGGACCTCTGAAGCTCAGCTTTAAGATTTTTGTAACTTTATGATATTATATAAAAATGTTTCTAGGTTGACTTATGTTTTCATTTTCTTGAACTACTCCGTGAAATTAGATTATTGGCTTCTTTCTCAGTTATTGAAACATAACAGCAAAATAGCTGACAATTCATAGTTGTTGGTATTTAAAAAGTCTAGAATTTTACAATGCCGAGGAATAAATACACGTGCTTGAAAGGATAAATTTTTAATATTATAAATGTTGATGAGACACTTAAATAATCCTTTTAAGAAAAAATTAGGAAGTATTATTACACAATTGATATTATCTTCTGTAAAGCTCAGAAAGTATGATTGTGTGATAGATAGAAATAGAAAATGGATTTAAATGAGCAAAATAGTAAAATTTTTACTTCAGTGTTATAATATAAAATTCGTTTACCTTAATATTCTAAAACATGCGCAGCTAATAATTCCAACTTCTTTTAGGTATTACATGCAAATTTTGAATTTATAAGATTAGTAGATATCCTTATAACATGAACTTTGTATCTAAAATATTACAACTGTTATTTAATATCTTTCAACTCAAAATGCATATTGAAAGCTGAAACATATGCTTAAAAAGCTTCTTGTCTTAGTGCTTAATACGTTTCTAGTAAATGTTGCTGCAAAAATAAAATCAGAAGATTTCTAATGCATAACATAAGCCACTAGATGATCAAAAACTAAAGGAAGGAAGAAAAAAAGTAAAAAAGAACAAATATAAATGAAGAAAATACGCAGAAATAAGAAAAAAGTATGAAATTTCTAACGGCACTTCAGTGAAGAATGTAATTTAAAAATAATTATAGCTCCAGTTTCTAATTAAAAATGAAATGGAAACAAATATTAGGAGAAGCGTCACCAAAGGGAAAATACTAAACTTCAGCAAATAAATGCAAATACAGCATTTAATTTCACTGCAGTCTATCATGTAATAAATGCAAACGTTTATATTTATTGATGCATCTTCCCAAGAAGGTAAAGTAAAATGCATTGATGTACCGTGTTAAGAGTAATAAAAAGCCTTTAAAAATTTTTTTTGAAATTCGGATTCTAAGTAGTAATTGTAATTTTTTTTTATTTTATTATACATACAGTTATTTTTTATTATTTTTAGGAAAACCTATTTTTACTAAAAGATCACTCAGTTTCAAACAGTGAGGAATAAAAAAACGTATATACATACATCTGTATATATATGTAAAAATACGATGGCTTTGCTCTTTGCGAACTAGCAACCTTTAATTAATTTTCTGTAATTCAGGATCTTCCCCTAGACCAGTACCTTCTGGAACATTCGCGCCTATTACATAACCTCCTCATATAAATGCTGCGTCATAAGTTTTCCTAGACAGATGCCTTCTCGCCTTCGTCCTGCTAACGCCTTCGCTATGCTCCTCTTTGTTAGAACGTTATGACGTGTTAAAGTTTAAAGTCAGTCCTATCTAGTAGTTCAATTACTGAATAAGTTA
This sequence comes from Stegodyphus mimosarum, assembly GCA_000611955.2. Taxonomy (NCBI): domain Eukaryota; kingdom Metazoa; phylum Arthropoda; class Arachnida; order Araneae; family Eresidae; genus Stegodyphus; species Stegodyphus mimosarum. The sequence continues at coordinate 57,545 of KK118675.1, read as the reverse complement.
TTTGAGTAACTTCATCTGGAAAAAATCATCTGCTCTAAATTAAAATAAAGATATGCTGTTAAAAGTGAAAGTCCTGAGTCGTATTTTTTCTCCGTGGTTCAATCATCCCAGCTTCGTCAACCATCTGCCAAAACGTGTAACGGAATAGCCTCACCATTCACCCACGACGTGTTGGAATAACTGAAATATTACATACATATATATGCGTAGGTAAATCCCAGAGTTTCAGATCTCAAAAATTAAAAATCGTTTGGCAGTATATTCTCTTGGAGACAACTAGTTACATATTTGTAGCATTAATTTGAAAGTTTAGTTAATGAAACTGTTTGCGAATCAGTAAATCGGATTTTGAGTATTTATTAAATAAAGTAATATGTTAGTTCTAAAATGTTTAAAACTGAGTACCGTTCTGTGATTAAAACGTTTCACTGTCTTATTTCTAAAATAATAAAAGAATGTTTGGATTATGTGTAAAGCTATTCATCTCCTTCCTGTTTTACGGTGGAAGGATCGGAAAAACTACACTGCTGGCCACCAAAATTGCAACACTAAGAAAGACAAGAGATATCACAACAAAATTTATTTAGTATATAACATGTTGACCAAGTATCAAATAATTTAATTTATAGACCTGTGAAATGTGGTTCCTTCCAGAATCAGTAGCCAGAGTAGCCGCCATTGTTGGAGATCACCGCTCCCACACGCCTCGACATTGATTCAAAGAGACTTTAGATGTGATCTTGGGGTACAGCAGACCAAGCAGCTTCCACATGTTGCCAAAGTTGATCTCGTGCGGCAGCTCGGGATGTAATCTGGGTCAATCGTTCAGCAGCCATGGACCGCATGTTTTCTATCGGTGAAAGATCCGCACAGCGAACCGGCCAGGGAAGCAATTCAATCTGGCGATTGAAGAAGAACCCTTGGATAATGCGTGCCACGTGCAGTTGCGCATTTTCCCGTTGAAATATGGCTGTGGGCAAGCCCTGAAGGTAAGGAAAGACAACTGGCTCATACACCTCAGGGATGTAGCGCTGGCTGTTTAAAGTACCGGCAATGCGTACTAGAGGAGTGCGAGAGTGATATCCAATACCGTCCCATTCCATAATACGCGATGCAGGACTAGTGTGGCGGTGTATGACGCAGCTGTTCAGCATCATCTCTCCACCGTGTCTCCAGACTCGAATCCGACCATCGTGGTGTTGCAGGCAGAAGCGTGAGTCGTCAGTAAAGACAATTTCACTCCATTCTGCCGTCCACATCCTTCTTTTCTCGCATCATTGGCGGCAGAGACGTCTGTGGTTCTTCGGCAAGGGTAGACGTAGCAATGGACGTCTTGCGGACAGACTACTCTGCTGTAGACGGCGTCGAATAGTACGCGAAGACACTGGATGACGCGTTACAGACTGATTGTGCTGTGCTGGTTCGTGATGTGACTGAGCGATCTATCACTGCCATGCGCACAATGATCCTGTCATCACGTAAAGTGGTGCACTGAGATGGATGCGATCGAACACGTCGGTCCGTCATACCCTCCTGCATCCAATGGGTACGCATTACAGTTGTTTGGTTTCGTCCAACACGACTACCGATTTTCCTGAAAGATAATCCACACTCTTTGTAGGCTACTATCCTTCCTCTGTCGAACTCGGATACTTGATCAAACAATGATCGCTGTTTACTACCAGGCATAATTGATCGTTTTTTTTAAAACCCACAAGAAAAACACAATTGCCGAACTTGAAATCATCGAAAACTCCAAGCCTTAAACAGCGCTTTGAAGTGGCGCCACTGGCGCGCGTAATGTGCGTCTGCGCTGAAATTCTAATCATTTGCATATCTCACCTCTGCTAATTCATGTTGTAAATTTTATGTTTTTTGCATGCTTCCTTCAGGGTGTTGCATTTACTGTGGCCAGCAGTGTATTTCGCATGGGCCGATATCAAGGATAAAAGCGATTAACGTGAAAATCTCGTGCAATCCTCTCTTTACTGTTGAAAGCACTGGCAATAGCAAACGTTGGAGTTTTCTAGAAGGTAACATTGAATGATAGGAAATTAAAAGTCAAGCAGATATCTGCAACACTGATGTATCTAAAATTTGTCTATTCTACATAATCTTGTTTCTTTTACATGAACGCCTTCACATGAATAATGTACGAGGGATGTTTTTTAAGTAAGGGACGTTTGAAAATAAAAACCAATCGAAAGAAAATTTTCAAAATGCGAATTTATTTTCAGATTCTACACACATTTCTCTAGTTTTCAAACATAGTTACTAAGTTTGTTTAACTCTTTCGCATCGGTAGAGGCCAAAATCTGTTCCTCTCAAACATCTGAAACGCCGGTGTACGCGAATTTCAGTTAAAATCGATTATCTTCCCCTCTGCCAAATAGAATGATGTAGCGTTAACAATAACCTACTTAAGTGAAGTGATTATTTCTCTCTTGGAGACCTTTGTGTGGTTTCACGCAGTGTCTGCTATTTTCCTTAGGCCAAGATTGAAAATACGAGCATTAATAGCTAAACGTTGACGCAAAAGAAATTGCATTAAAATAACAGAGGTGCTTTCGTCTCTTCAAAAGAATGATTGGCATGTCATTTAACAACTCCTTAAACCAATGAGGCATGCACTGACGTTATGGGGGAAACCACTAAATTGAAAATGGACGCAGGCGTTCGGCAGCGATATCTGAATGCACGGGCGATACGGGCGACTTCGCTGTGAAAGAGTTAAACACTTATTATACCTTAGAACTAGATTTTAAATACACTCGTCATAGAAACTTGCCGCCTGATCCGATAATCAACATGTCTCGGCCGTTTTCCCGCCATCGTCATCGTTGTAGTGGTTGCCGCCGAGATGATGTTTGATATAGCGAAAAACATGAAAATCACTCGGAGCAAGGTCTGGGCTGTAGGGGGATAGTTCAAGTCTTCCCAACCAAAAGAGTTCAATAAGGCCCGTAAACTTCACAAATCTGCCGGTGAAGTTCTACAGCGGACAGGTTTCTTGCCGACAAAAAAACGTATCACTTACCGTACCTCGCGCGTGGTGGGCGATTCGATAATCTTACATTTTAAAAACACAGAACAGACCGTACATACCTACGCC
>KK118675.1:32084-54411 GCA_000611955.2 Stegodyphus mimosarum | reverse complement strand
CCGAGACACAACGCAAGCGCTCGTTGCGGCGCGCGCGCCACCTTTTAGTGTATACAACAAAACGACCCTTACTTAAAAAACACTCTACGTATTTGTAAGATGAATATCCGGACTTGCAATAACAGTTCTAAAACGGGGATCTCGATTGCTGTAAGCAGTTATTGCAAGTTAACAAAGATAATAAGAAAAATGTTTGCAGTCGATTGCCAGTAGTGATGAAACAAGGGCCTTATACTAATTTCCTGTATTGAAGAGAGAATTGGGGAAATGGTTGGAAAAGGGTAAAGCAAAGCGAAGAAAAGTGTTGTGTAGATTTCTAAGTATTATTTTACAGTGCTTAATAATTTTATTAATTTACAGTGAATAGTGAAATTTTAATGTTCGTGTTTGTAATGTAATTTTTAAATTATACTGTTGTTTAAATTTCTTTCATTTGATTTGGGTAAAGTTCTTTAAGTTAGCAGAAAACTTGTACAGCAATACTCAGTTTTTGCGTTCTCACGAGAGGAAAATTTTGGTGTCAAAGGTCGGAGGCCAGCTGCATTTTTCGTTCCCTTATCATACGGGGGCGAACATGTGTTTTTCTCGTTCAAAGGCGATCAGCTCTAGCGGCGCCGATTCTTGGTAGAATTATGAGAGAAAGTATTCAGGGTGTCGCATTCGTTAACCGATTTACGTTGTAAACATCCTTTGGTTTTGAGCTTGAGAAATAAGGGCTTGTCACTGTGAAAAGATAGGACTGATTTTCTTAGAATTTTGGTTGATATTTATTGGTCTGTTCCTAGTGGTTAGAGATTGTTACTATTTTGTGTAGCATTGGTGAATTTTAATTTTATGAATTGATGATTTTTTTGAACCAATAGTAATTATAGAGGCGGTGCACGTTTTGAGCGTCGCGAGGTTTTGAATTTGGTCGCTTAATGGGATATGGAAATAACTAAAGAATGAAAAATTGTTTCAGACTACTTAAGTATGGTCCAGCGCTAATTACGAAATTATTGTAAGGTACAAAACCAATAATTTTGATTACAGTATTGATCATGATACAGATTGTCACATGAAAAATTGTGAGTAATTTTTAGTAAATGTTTGTAGGGGTAGTCTGGCCAGCTATTCTGAATGGTTAACTTTTGGAATATAAATAAGTGTTTTTTATTAATTTAAAATTGTATGTTTTTTTGTGTTTTTTTATCTTGTGGTCTACTGTATGTCACCCATGTGATCCTTTCGGAAAACATGGTTAAATTTCCATTCGAACCTGAGTACTTTATTGCGGGCGTAGGAGAAATTTAATGGTGTTTAAAACTATACGATCAGGTTTATTATTTTAACTGAACTGGTGTATTGACTTCTAAGAGTAAGAGATTTATCTTACCCTGCTGTTTTGTATTGTTCTGAGTTATGCTTAAATGAAAAGTGTTTGTGGCTATCTCTAAAGTAGTATTGGAATTCTTTGTTTACAGGAAGGAGAGTTGAGTAGTTAGCTTTAATGAGAGATAGCATGTTGATGATTTTGTGTCGGTAATGCATTTTACATGATTATTAATATTTTGATTTTAACAAAACGCCAGGGAGGATATTTTCATTTCTTATTGAATTTAAGAGTTGAGAGTTGATATGATAAAACTTACTTTGCTGTGTTGAGGATTTATGAAAATTGAATCTAACTTAAAGTAATTAGTTTCAAACACCAGTATTTTTAAATTGATTTAATGAATTCAGATTTTTTATGCGAATTGTAGTATTGTATTTTTAGTTTGTCCGGCACCAGTCAGGAAGATCAGGCAGAGAGCAATAATTGTAAAAAAGAAAACCCGTAATTTTTTTTTCATTCTCAAGAAAAGCAATGATGCAGCAGTAACAAATAGCAAAAAAATTAAAAAGTGGGGATGTAAGAAGACTAGACACTTCCTTATGGTCCAGTTTTCGAATCGCATGATTATGATGGGAATTTATATTTTGGAACTGAAATCTTATTTCTTTCTATAGAGAGAGATTAATGACAATAAAGATATTAAATGAGTAGTATGAAATATTTTTAGGAGAAAGCTTGGGATTACCGTTTCTCAGAGTTCCTCATTAAACAATGTGAAAAGTTTATCGAAATACAAGGAGATTTTATTAAAAAAAATAGTAAAAGTTTCTTCATATCTCGAAACACGTCAGAAACATCTGTATCTACCTACTACGTTTGCACTACAGATCTCCATATTAATAGGGTGAGAACATATTTAAATTTTATAAAAGCTAAATATGTTTAAAATTGAACAGAGTAGGAGTCATTTTGTTTTTTTAGTAATTTTTCATTCCGATTATTTAAAGTACAGATGCATTTTATATTTAAATGGATGTGTAGATCATCAAAGTATTTTTCAGTAGGTGAGGTAAATTTAATTAGAATACTGACAAAAGGCGTAAATTAGTGCATTGAATAAAAATATAATTTCACTACATAAAATATGCAACAATAAATAAAACAAAATCTGATGTGGACACCATTTGATTTCTTTGTACGGCCTATTAAATTATACAACTTTTTTTTTGCTACATTTTGTTTAAACTTATTTCATCGAATTCTTCTAATACAATTAAACCGATTCCGCAAGGCAAACTGAAAATGGTATAAAAAATTACAAATTTTGAAATTAAATATTCCGGTCATTTTTTTGTCATATGGAAATCAAACTTGTAGTACTTTTTTCTTAAAAGAAGTATAAAAGTTTCCGAAATATAAGTATAGGAACCGGGGAAGAGCATTAAAAGTTAGATTTTGTTAATTGTACAATATTTTTTAAAATATGATATTGCCAGAACATGATTAGTTTCGTCACCTAAAACACTGTTACAATCGGAAGTATATCACTACTCCCAGCGATTGCAAAAATAAGGGTTTGGTAAGGACTTTCAAGCCAGATAAGGTGTTGGGCATAAATATATATATATATATATATACATATGTAATAAGATGACTTGGTGAAAGAAAGTTGGAGCGGATTGTCGATGGTTCTCTGGATTATAACCTGAAGAGACTTTACTGCGTAGTTAGAAAGATGACACTCAAAGACAGACTTGGCGGTAAATTCCACACATAATTTTATATCTTGATAATGCACATCATCACTGTGGGTGCGCTACGTACCTCCCCCCAACTTTGTACAGCTTGCATCTTCTTAAACAGTGGGAGAAACTGGAAAAGTAAACTCTGCATGGCTAACGGCAAGGTGACGCAGCGAAAAGAAGCAGAAGAGAAGAGAGGAAGCATTGCGACGCAATTACCTTTTATACCGATTTACATTTTAAATCACATGATAGATTAATGTTCAGGAGTTGGGTTCAGATTTCATCGATAAGTGCGCAATAGAAATTAGACGACGGATTTTCGTTTAGTTAGAAAAATTATTGCTCTGTTAATTTTGGAATGAAGACGAAGTTGAAAGACTATTATTAATTTATTATTTGAAAGATAGGTATTTTATAATTTATGTTCTTCCCCTTGAAAAAAAATGGCTTGGCGAGAGGAATGCTTTTTAGAGAAAAAGTGCTAAAGAATTTGAAAATGAAAAGAAATAATTTGAAAAATACAAATCTTGAAATTTTGACCAAATAATTATTTACATAATTGCAAAATATAAACTTTGATAACATTGTAGAGTAATGTTAAAATTTTCTATCCAAAAATTTTTGTGTTTTAGAGTCTACATAATTAGGTTTTTTCCAGGGAAGACTGCAAAGCTTTACACTTAATATCACAATTATAAAATTTTTGCACACACATTTACTTATTTTGAATAATCACAAAAATTTCAAAATTTTCAAAACTTAACTAATTTTCATTATTATGAATTACATTTTAACATCATAAATTTTATAATAGTGTTACGGTTTTAGTAAAATTGTAATTAAAATTGTTTTATTTTCCCGTGTAATGCAGCGCGAGACGAATTTCAAGAGAAAGCTATGCCGAAATCGTAAAAATACAGCAGCACTCACATTTAATAAACAGATATCTCGTAATTAATATTTAAATTGAAATAATGCAATTGTGTGTTGGCTGTACCTGTAATTCTACTCTTTTGCTTTCCAGAACCTCGAGAAAATAAAAATTACCAGAATGTTCTCGTGCATGATAAAAAGCTTTAAAAAGCCGGAGAGAAACATCTCAGTTCAGCTGTTTACTTAGTTGTTATCTTTGACTGTAGCGAATTCGCGGTGAGATCGGATTGGCTTTCTCCTCTGCGCTTTGGATTACGGTTTATTTAACGTTTTAGTAGTTTAAAATATAACTGCTGGGTGATATCTTGGAGGAAAATTTCAGCATTTGGTTTTATTTCTTCTGACAAGAATAGATTTTGTTAACTTTTATCGTACTTATGCATTCAATCTATTACGAACCCGTACGCACGCAACAATAGTATTACAAAAATTATGTTTTTTACTATTATTGTTATATTCCTAACTTTCTTATTTTACACAAAACTAGAAGAACCCACACCTTTCCCTAATACAAACATTTCCATCTGTTAGGCAAATCCACTCAAAATTGACTGATGTATATATCATCAGCGGTTAAGGGCTGTTTTGACAGTTGCTTATAAAGGCCTCCGTTCCTAGTTTAAAGGCAACTGGCCTTTTGAACTGCGCTATAAATTTCATATATAAAAAAATTTAATTGCACTACGTTTATATAAAAATAGTTATATGAACAAATTATAAGATGAGAACCTTCAAAGTTTATATTGCATGAGGAGGGTAAAAGAAACAAATAACAGAGGTGAAAACAGGATCTCTGTTTTGAACAGAGATTCTGTTTCGAACCAGCACTCCCTCAACATACTCTATCTTTACCTACAATTATTGGTTTTACTTTCTTTTAAATTTTTTGTACTTTTATATTCATCATAACTACACTGCGTATTCTAAACATCACATATTTTCTACAGCATATTGAAAACACAATTCTATATCCATTTTCCTGTACCAATTTTTCAAAATTAAGTCATTCATAAAATAATTCAAAATTCTTAAAATTCGAATTTTTAACAATAATTTCATTTCTAATTATTAATACAGTAATTTTAATAACTTTCCCTAAATAAAAAATTACAAATCTTTAAATTCGTTATATAATTATGTAAAACATAATTAGGAAAAACTAAATTTTTTGGTATCATAAAATCGTAATCATTTTTATAAAAATAGTACTAAATTTTTAAAATCTAATACACACCTCAATTTCAAAATAGTGCTTAAGTTCGAAGCATGGATTTGCTTAGTCCCTACCCTAGAACAAAGATTAATAAAAATAGATACCATATTAACCATTGCGGATCATTCCTCAAAATGGGTGGAAATAATTCCTCTTAAACGGGCTTCAGCAAAAATAGTAGAAGATTGGTTTCTAAATAAATATATTTTAAAATACCGGGCTCCAGTAAAAGTAATATAAGGTAATGGTAGCCAATTCGTAAGTAATTTATTTGAAAATCTGTGTACAGGCTTTTGCATACGCCATCTAAAAATGGTACCCTATAGCCCGCAATCAAATACTATGGAAAGTGTAAATAAGAATACGATTAAAATTATTCGGGGATATGTTAAGAATTATCATGATAATTGGGACAGCTGCGTCAATGAATTAGGCTTTGCCTTGAGAACAGCAAAGCAAGATACCACACGAAAAAACCCCGCAGAATTATTCCTAGGAAGAAAAATTTTAACGCCGCTAAATAAGCTATTTTTCGTTCAACAAAGACAGGAAGAGTTTAAATTGAATGATATCCAGAAAATTATTAATGAGGCCATCAAAAATTCTGATGCGGCGAGGTCGAAACAGAAAATCTATCACGATAGAAAGAGATGCGAGGTAGAATATACGATAGGCCAGAAAGTTTGAAAGATTAAACATTCCTTATGATCCGCACCCGAAAATAGAAAGCCAAATTTGAGCCTAGGTTTGAGAGGCCTTTCATTAACTAGAAAATTTAAATTTCTACGGTCTACTAAAAAGCGGAAAATGGACAGCAAACAATTGCTAACGTGGATCAGCTGAAACCGTACTATAGTCGTGCGGATTTTGTAGTTTTAAAAGATCTATTGCTGGTTCCTCGCAGCGCGCCAAGAATATGGATTTCGCCGTCGCCTAGAAGAGATCCCCCAGTAACAAAAAGAAAACAAGTGGATCACACTGAAGAAAGTACTGCCAAGCGAACGCAACAGCAGCCATAACGTCAGGCCCAGTGAGAATGAAGGAAACGAAACAAAGAAAAGTTCCCCTTCAACAGAAGCCAGCGCCGATGGAAAAGCGGGAAAGGCTCATGGAGAATAATCAAAGAAAACATCCAACTCCAGAAATGTAAGCCAACTTCCTCGAAAGAAGCCACAGGAATATGGCAGCCAAGATCTACGAAAAGAAAACGACTCGACGAGGCAAGATCGATTCCTTTTCAGGAAACCCAGAAAAACCAAGAAAAAATTGAAAGATTCCGAGAGAAATCCCGATACTATGAGAAAGAGGAAGGCAGAGTTCCAGAACCCACAACCGACGAGAAAAGCAGGCTGATTCAACGCCCGAGGAACGAAAAGAAAGGAAGGGCTGGAAGTGAATACCAACCGCCCGAAAATACTGAGAATCCGAAGTTTAAGATTTCCAGATGGCAAGAATTCTGCGAGAAAAGAATGGAGGAGAATAGAAACCAAAAAAGATAAGTGAAAATTTTCCTTGTTTTCTATTTTGCATCGAAAGTTTGAATTATGTCATTGTTTAAAGCTGCTAAATACTGTTTAAAGCAAGAAATTGAACTCGCAAGATTGCGAGAATGTAGTTGTAAGTATCTGTTAAACAGAGAAGATTATACAATTTGCAAGTTGGCGAGAATTTATATTGTAAATACCTTTCGTTTTAGAATTCTCGAGTTATGAGAAACTGATTTGTGAATATGTTTAGTCAAAAGACTTCAAAGTGTGTTAACTTAAAGAAAGAATGTAGCTAAACTTTGTAAATTTTGTATAGCAACTATAACGAATGATGTAAAATGAATTTTAAAATATTGCATGTTAAAATGTTCTATTGAATATAGAATTAATAATGTCAGCTTTTAAACTATTGTAAAAGTTAAACTTGTTCAAATGTTAGTTTTTGTCAAGCATGACTGTAAATACTTTGCATAAGAGATGAATAGAAAGAAAGTATAGATTGAATATGTTTAAGGTTAGGTTCTCCAGGCTTCAAATTTAATTTAAAATTCTTAAGAATTTTAAATTAAGTTCTATTTTAGGACGTTAGATCTAGTTTTGTATTTAAGGAGTCTTCTAAGTCTTCTGGAATGTCAAGTTTCTAAGAAATCGTAGCTGTTGGATAGTTGGTAGTGTATCTTTGCGATAACGCAGCAATAAAACACTCGTTTCACTCATAACTATTTCTGGAGAGCGTAGGGGAAAGAGATTTTAAAGTTTGGTGTGAATGAAAGTGTTTGAGGGCCAAAAATAATTTCAATAATAGGATAATGGTAGGAAAAATAAAATGGCTTGTAAAAAATTTTACTAATATAGTTTCCTTCCAGATAATTTGTGAAAGGACCAAGACTGTGTAAACAGAGAAGCAGATGATTGTTTCCAAGTCAATTTGTAAAAAAAATTGTGAATGAAAAATTCTTAGTTTATTATAGCTTTAGATATTGTTTAAAGTTGGCCCTAAACAGGAAAACTTTTAATGATGAATTCAAGAAAGCACACTTGCTACAAGTTGAAAACTTTGATGAGAAAGAGTTTTGTAGAATTTACACTCTTAAACAAGGTCATTTTGAGACCTAATTCTTCGAGTAGTTAAATTCTTTTTTTTATGTAAGGTTTATCCTAAGTTTATTAACAGTTATTTTAAGTTATGCTTCTTTCCTATTTATTCTCATTTCAGCTTACAATTTTCTACCAGAATATAATTTCAGACATGCAGTTAATGCAAATGAATGAGAGTACTATTTAAGTCGATTTTTCGCCGACTTCGAGAGAGAGAGAGTCTGATTCCCTGACTAGCGCGCGTTTGCCTTTTGGCTGCGTTCTCTCTGAGCTACTACGCTCGGCTATACTTTAAGCCCTTCCTTGGCTTCGCCGATTTAATAATTATTTAGGGGCTAACTAATTACAATTCTGATAGCCTTCGGCTATAACTTTGAGATAGCTTTAGTTAAGCTTAGTTTAGTTTAAATTCATTATTAAAGTTCAAGCCCAAGTGGAGGCTTTGTGTATACTCCGAGTTAGGAGTTGATTATATTTATTCTAAGAAATAAAGAGCAGTTAACCCTTCTTAAGTCTTACGTGTTTGTTCACACACTTAAGCGATTATTCTCTTGTTAGTGTTCGTGGGGTTCTAAGATAGAATATTAGAATGTAGATAAGTAAAACCTCACATACTTATCTGTTTTCTTAATGAATTCTATATCGTAATTTTAAGCTAATTTAACGTATATATGATTTAATTTTGAACTTGCTACTATTTATTGTGTTTGTAGATGTTTATTTCATGTAACATGTTGTAGATCTTTGAAATCTGAATTGAGTAAGTTTTGGCTTATTATTCAGTTAAAATAAAAATTATGACTAGAAACTTTTTTATGGTACCTTGATTGCAATTTTAGTCACTGAGTTAAGGATATTTTGGAATTTCTGCAAATCTGGGATCATTCTGGAAAGTCCTGAAGCGCATTTTCGAAACTGCCCATTAAGTAATGCTGTCAATAGAAAACTATGAGTTAGCCGTTTAAAAATATGAAACTATAAATATCGTTACTTTAAATAAGATATTCTTAACTATACACATATATATCAATCAGTAACTGCACTGAAGAATAAAGATCAAAAGAAAGCTCAAGATAAAATGCAAGTAGTAATTTTATTAAGTATTTAAGAATCATACATCGTGTGTAAATAGTTGAACATTTATATTTATTTCTAGAACTGCATGAGATTTAGGAGGATTTTAAAAACATTATGTATGGAAATATATAGGGAAAATATCTTTTCATAGTTATGTTGAACTCTGTTTCCCCAAAACGGAATATTTTATAATCTATAATTACCTTCCACTACATTTTCATGCAGGATATATGTTAAATAACCGCTAAGGAGCTTTCTTCTGATCTTATCCGACGGCGAAAATCTTCAGACTGAATTAGCCACGTCTCCTTAATTTTACAGTAGCATTTTACATCCTTTGATTCGTTATATCTGGAAGGATATCGGAGGAAAAATCAGATCGCTGGTTCGTCACCCCTTCTGAAATCCAGAGGCTTTGACGACAGACACGGTGCAGAACGTTAAACTCTCCTGACACTAGTCATGACGTTATGTCTTTGCGATGTCAAAAAATGTCGTGTGACACGTCATAAAGGCTGGGAGCAGTGAATTGCAGGGACCGCACACACGATTTACTTATCTCTGGTCCGCCGCAAGTTTATAATCAATTTAGGTTACATGAATACGACAAAGTGTGCAGGAACTATGAAATCATGGAAGACAGTTTAAGGAAAACTGTTCCGTATTTATGTTCCATGTGAAGAAAATCATTAACGTCCTTATGTATCCTTTCCGTTGGCTGAGATTTATAACCCTGATGGAAATATTATTGTTTAGCGAATTTATTCATTCAGTCTTCAGTGGCCTTCCATCTTCTTAAGAGCATTTTATGAAACGTCGCCATCAAAGTATATCTTCCTCATAAACGTTGCTATGTTAGACTTGCTATTATGCACTTTCAAAATGTTCTAACTGTAAACTTCATGTAACTTGAATGATTTGACTTGAAAGGCATCTAGCTCAAGAACTTTGTTTTGTCTTTTCTGACATATTATCAAAATGCGCTTCTGCTCCTTTTTGAAATAAAAACAAAGTAAATTTCAATAAGAACATAGGACATGTGATAGAAATTTGATTAAGAAAAAGCAGGTGTTACAAATTTTCAGAGCTACATAGAAAAAAGTATAACATATAGGCCCCCTTGACCGAAATGCAAACTTTTTAAATGTTTTTCATTACTGTGTGGTCATTATTGAAGCACGATGAGGACGAATGTTATCATTTAATAATAGAAAATTATTACCAATTGCACCTTTAAAAAACTTGGCATATGGATCAAGAACTTCGTATGTAAATATTTCAGTATTAATAGCTGTACTTGTAAAAATGTCAGTATCGCCATGCATATTGATACCCGACTTAACGCGATCTTACCACGCTTTTAACGATGCATTGACTTTATATTTTCATATCTTCAGACTTGTTGCGTGGGTTTTGCTTTTTTAGGAGTGTAACACGTTCGAAATCTCTCTGCAAACGAAAACAAGACTCATGGCTAAAGTGAACACGGCTCCTGTCTGTCACACATCAATCGCAATGATTTCTTCAGCACTCGTCCGCATTTCGCTGCCCGAGTTATTGGGAACCCATGATGTGTGTCGTATGCAACCTTGAATTAGGTATCCTGTTACCGATTTTATATCTGGATAACTATACATCGCAAAGATGATCTGTTCTAGGTCATGCCGTGAGGAACTGAACGTCATTTCTACGAAAATCTGTTACATTGGCATATAAAGTCTGTTCTTCAGTTCATATTTTTCTTTTGTTTTAAGACATTTTAAATAGTACAGTATTACATATGAACATTCGTATTACATAATTGAATACTTATATATAAGGGGAATTATAAGGTATATATATATATATATATTTATGCACATGACAGTGCATTAAATGAATACTATATCTGGTGTATAAATACGTCAAATGTGCTACATTTAAGTGATAACAATCAATGTGGAAAAAAGATTTTTTCACTACAAATATATGTAAATGACATTATGTAACATTGTTTTTGATTGCATATTTACAATAATGGAATGAACACTTATATTACGAGAATTAGGTAACTATATGTATTACACCGAATGTATGTAACAATGTATTACACCGGATGAATTGAAATATATGCATATGTCAGGAAGTTGTTTCGATGGAACAAAGATTTTAATATCAAAGCAATTAAATAACCGTATAAAAATAATTAAATACTTATTTTACAGGAGCTGAAACACAAATTTAGCTACTTGGAGAATACCTGCGATGAAAACTGTTCCAGATTACTGAATTTATATACCTGAAACGAACTCTCTTGCAATATGAGCTGATATCAGTTGTCTAGCTCTTTCAGCAATCGCTGTTAACAACAGTCCGAAGAGTCTTTCGTGGCACGTTCTTGACTTTGTCGTGGTTGTTTGCATATATCACCGGTGTCTTCCTACCCTTTTCCAAACTCCTGATATGACTCATTTAGCTACGCTTAGGTGTTTAAGAGACCTGTGTTAATACCTGTTCTGCTTTCGTTTTCCCAATCTCACTCCACTTCTCACAATCCATTTAATGCCTTCGCAACACCATGTTCTCCTCTCTACAAACAAACACTTTATCCATTTCTCGTACCGTACTTGGAATTAGAATATGAAGTCCCCTTTCTCATGTGTTGAGAGAAAGGGCACCTAAATTTATTACGTATTGCTGTGTAGTATATATGATTTTCACTTAGTTAAGTCGATCTGTCATTGGACTTAATAAAATTAGTATACAAAACACTTTTTGGTAGCTGCTACTTTAAATACTGGTGTACTTTCGCTATCAAGGAAAATATTTTAAGCACACATTTATTTTCCTAAGTAAGCCTTTCGAGTCTTCTTCTAAGATGAAATGCATAGGAAAGCAATATTAATATTTAAATTAGTAGCATCTTCCTCCCAAACTCAAAGAAGTATAATTGTAAACACATGGAATTCTTACAACATAATTCGATGGAAATTTCACTGCCCTGTGTTTACTAAATGCTTAGCAATAAAAATAGTTTCAAAGACGTGATTACACTTAAAACATAGGTATATAATTTACATGGTTTAAACTAATTGCAAATTTTTTACATAACACTTTGAAAAGAACTCTTATTATCAGCGTTACTATAATTATTGTTATTAGCAATATTATTATACATTCTTATTTATAATTAATAACTTACTTATCATTATTAACAAATTTTTGACAATTATTACTTTACTGCATTGTTGTTTTTCGCGGCATTTCTTTCTTCTTCATTTTTATGAGAAGCTATGTGTATACAGATTATCACAGAAATGGTACAGAAGTCGTGATGCTAAAAGATCGATAAATATTAGCATGAAAAAGAATAAAATTTATATAAATATATTTTATTTATTCTCTGAATCCTTCTGGAAACTATTTTATTGTATTATTAACTACTGGAAGTAATTATGATAAGAGAAACATTTATTGATCGTCACTAATTTCGGTATTTTGTAAACAATATCTAGTAAATGATTGTTAACATACGTAGTATGATGTTAACTTTAAGGTCTTATTACAGAACGGATTTACACTGTTGAAAACAATTATCGTAACGACAATATGCATAAATATTTCACCAAAGGTCACTTCTAAGGATATTTCAATTCTAAAGCCGTTATATTATTCCAGTAATAACGTATTTCATTTAGAAACATCTACATGTATAAACAAACAGAGCTTGGAGAAATTCGATTCTGATCAAGCTCAAAGTTTTCGTACTTTCCGAATGTCATATGTGTAGAGTTATATTAAAGTCTTTCGTTCTCAGTTGATCAAACATCTACATTCGAAAACTGTTTAAAAAGGTTTCTGAATGAAGATGGTACTTTGTGTATTAAAATGAAGTTCAGTAGCTGCATATGCTTCGAGGTGTCAGTTGTAGAGACATTAGGTTATTACGAAGCAGGAGACATGAAAAATGAGCAAAGCCTTCGCCGGGAATCGAACCACGGACCTCTAGGTTACGCATCGAGCATGCAGACCACTACACCACGATGGAATGCGAAGAAGGCGGGAGAAATACCTTATACAGTTACGATGTTTTATATTTCAAGTACAGAATTCGTTGTAATTTTCAATAATTCTAAATTGCAAGCAAACAGTACCAAACATTCAACAAAATTTGTAATCATGGTATTTTAATCATAATATTTTCCAAATTTATGTTCACAGAATGATTAAAATCATTGACTTCAAGAAAATAAAGTTTTATGCTCTATATTTTTTGAAGTGACAAAGGCGCACATGATGATTAACTGGTATCAGAGTTTCATTGGCAGCAAAATAACACACTTTTATTTTTGTTGTTTTTTTCGTGTGTTGTTCGTTACTTAAATAGAGCAAAAAAAAAAACGCATCATTAATTTTTGAATGATTTTTCTTTTTCAGTTTGGAGAATAATTTCAGTTATTCTTAAGAACTTATAAAGGTAGCATTTTCATGAGGATTTCAAGAAGCTATGATCTCTCATTCATTTTAAATTGAGAAAAAAGCAATGTGTCTGGGAATCGGAACGACGAAGAGAATCATTTTAAACTAGAATTATTGTATATACAAAAGATCATTCCAAATGCTATAAGAAAGCTATGATAATGTTTTGAAACATGCCTTTCCTGTAAGATTAGTGTTGCGTTTTCATTTTCAAGAATATATAGTGCGTATTCACAAAGAACATCAGGATAAATTAGTATTGAAGCTAGCAAAGACATTATAACTAAGGAGACATCTTCATAAAGGAGGGATTTGGCTTATTTGTTGTGACGTCTATTAACAGGTCTCCGTCTGATTTTTCGCAAAGACCTTGGATTTTTACTCGTATAAAATTCAGATTGCTAAAACTTAAAGCAAAACTCACAAGAAGAAATTTTTAGACCTTTAACAGAACAAAGACTGAATTAATCTGAACAGCGAATCAGACAGACTATCCTTTAATTTGCTTTCAAAACAATGATCTACTATGATAGGTTCAACAACAATCTAAAAGTTTTATTTCAAGATCTGTAAAGACACCGAATCATACAGGTAGTTGACTTGAAAATTGCCTATACGAATGGCACTTTGACACGCTGTTTTCGTTAAAGACGTTATTTGAGGAACAAAATCAACTTATAATCGAACCAAAAATTAGTTAATGAAGAATTCACTTTGGTTTTCCATATATTTATTCGATCATTAAATTCTCATCGCAAAGTGTTATACAGCGCCAATCAAATAATTAGACTCTAATAATAGAATCTAATTAAGTTTCGCAGGTGATAGATAAAGCAGCCAGTCAATGTATGTAAACTAGATAATAGTAAATACAGATTTGCATGGAGTAGAATGACGCATTTAAAATATGGATATTCAACTGACAGTTTAACTTTTCATTATTGACGGGAAGGGAAATGATATGAAAGAGAGCACTATTCCCGGTAACTATTAGCATACAACATTATTAAGTAACACACAACATTAACAATTATTAACATACAACAGTGAGTCATCAGTATTTATATTTATTATGGTACGAAACATGTGGTAAAGAATGGGTGCATCGTGTCTTTCCACAACAAAGCATCTTTAGTCGACTTTGTCAGATACCATCTCGGAACACCGTATTGGTTTGAGTAAAGAAAGTTAAAGAAATGTTAGTGTGCTCAACACATCATATGCATATTCTTTAGCAGTATCAGGGCTAGACAGCCTACACTCTTATTTCAAGAATGAGTGAAAAAAATATCTATTTCAATAATGCAGCTTATCCAAGAGGGCCTATGAAGTAACTTCTAGGCACGACTGCAATGAAATACTGATATAAGCAAATGCAATCTCTCCGAAATATTTTTTAAAAATAAAACTCTAAGTCCTATGTCTAATAAATAGCACATTTGGAAGTATTTACAGACGGTGCGCGTATTTTTCTACATTCCCATACATTACCTATGAACATTTGATACATAGCAGCTAACTTTGCACCACCGTGACTTGTTAGAGTGCACCTTGCTAATTTAATACAATTGTATAAGCTGTTGAGTTGAATTCATCGAAAAATAATGCAACTGCCAAATATGTTTTTGTCCCTAGTTGGTTATATTTATCATTGTTTTATTTATGTAGCTCTTATATGTGACTTTTATCTGTAAATTTATTTAACATAAATTAGGTTGTTATAACCGCTGCTCACAAGATTCATCTCCGCTACACTGAATTAATACATTATTATTTCCAATTAAATTTAGCTATATTTTCTCTGATTAAATATCGTATATCGTTCTCTATATATCTTTTCGTCAATTGCCATCGTTTTATGTGAAAAAAGTTTTTAGCTAGTGAATGATAGATGCTCCAAATTTTGATGAAGATGCATCTCAAATATTCATTCATAAAAAATCGGTTATTGAAATTTTGAGTTCAAAAAAATTATAAAATATACCTTCTTTTAACGTTCGAAGCAGAGAAAAACATCTTTTTGACAGCAATTATACTTGCTTTTCAGTTTTCCTGATTTCAAATATATTGCATTATATATTCAAATATTTTGCTACGCTACAGTTAAATCTAGTATTTTGATAAAACTGTGTGGTACTACTTGATAAAACATTACGCTGTAGTATACTGAATGTCCACATCCATTCAATCTACTAAGATTTATATATATTAGCAAAACATAATTTATGATTAAGATGTGTAACTCCATGCAAAATTTTGTATTATATAAACTAGGAGATTCAAAGTTTCGCTTACGGGATGTTGAGGAAAACATATGCATGTAGCAGATTCTCTGTGAGTTTTCTACTCGGTTAATGCCTAATTTCTGTGCGCTGAAAAGCATTTCGTTTACTTATACCAATTGGGAATTTGATATATGTAGGTTTTTCGAGTCAGAATGTTTTAGTTTGCAACAGACAAAAATGGCTTTGGTAAGCAGCAGGATTAAATTCTGTGGACATTTGATAAAATGTCCAACGCAAACCTAGAGAAATTTAAAGCGAATTTTGAACAGTAATATCTGCTTCATGTATGATATCGATGTTCAAATGAAATGGCATCAAAGTTTAACGCAGTTGCAGATAAAACATGATACGTGACTAATTCTATGAATGATGAGAAAACTCTGCAAAGTTTCTTTATATTTACAAGCCGCCAAAGAATACAGGATCAAATATCCAAAATTCAGCTGACATCACAAATTCATCTAGACCAACACTAACTGGATATTGACACAAGATTTGGATCTGTAGAAATCTGTGAGTACATTATCTGCCAGCTGTTTATATAAAGGAAAATATCCCGACTTGATTACTCTCAGACCCATAACGATTGAGCTAAGAGTAACTTTAGAGCCCGAGAGTTTACAGATTTTCAAAACCTTCTTATAATTGCTTAAAAATTTCATTCGTCTCTGATACAAATAACTACATTCTAAAAGAACATTAGGCCTAAGTCTGCTAATTGTCTGAAAAGAGTCCTGTGATGGTCCCTGATTTCATGGCTACTGCCGGTAAAGATCAATGGTTTTTTCTCAAAATTACAACATGGAACAAATTATGGTGGTGTTCCTACATTCTTCATAGAAGTTAACATTTCTAATACAAATTCCTCAAAAATCGAGTTTAATGCCAGGCTAGAACCTCCTTTCGTTTTTTTGTATGAAATTTCAGCTTTGGATCAATAAATTATGTTTGCTGGTACACGAAAAGCCTGCATCAACAAGTCCAAAAGTTGATTTCCAAATTTCTTGTGGAAACAGTAATTTTTGTTCCTCTTAATCTATAATATAATATACACCTGACACTCCACATCGAAACGTCTATCCATTTAGATTTAAGTGTATCTGCTTACTAGAACATGAGGTTTGAAAAACGTAACATATTCATTTGGAGAATTTCTCAAAGAATGGGTTCCAGAGATGTTCGCTGACTCAGCCAGGAACTCATAGAAAAAAGCGCTTTTTTTAATGGAAAAAAGCGCTACTTTCAAACTGCTGGAGCGCCAGCTGGAGGGCGAACGAAGTGAAAAAACAAGGAAGCCAGTAAAAAAAAGAAAAAGAAACAAAAATTGAAAATATGAAAAGTACATCCTTTAAAACCAAAGAAAATTAACTTACACTATATTATTATACCAGAAAACTAAGTTCGCAAAACGTTCATAAAATTTAAGTAAATATTATAACATATGCTGAAATATTATTAATTAAAAAACTGATATTGGAGGTTCCTTGAGCCTGTCTTGTAGAACAAATCTTTTTATAACACGATGTTAAATGTAATATTGAAAGCTTTTAAAATGAGGAAAATATCTTATTAGAGTTTTATAACAATATTAGGCAAGCTGGATTAAAAACTATTATAATAGATTACCGATAGTCTATATTGCAAGATTTCTAAAGTTGGTATAAATTTCTGATGGAATAAATTAACGAAAAAAGATATAATTCACAATAATTTATGTTTATATAAATGCGAAAGCTGGAATAACTCAGACAATGCTTCCTATTAGCATGTTAGGCGAAATAGAAGACGTGGGGAAAAAATAAGAAAGTCTGAAATAAGCGCAAGCACATAAAGTCTTCTTGATATAATGAGTCATTTGGATCCTTTACGTATGTTTTTTACTATTTTTATAGAAATGTTATACATAAAGTCAGTAAAAAGACTTCAATAGCATAAGATTTTTAATACAGTTATAGAGGTAAGTAATTAAGTTGCTTTTCTAATTTACTTCAAAGTGTTGAATATCCTAGTATATTTATTTGTATTTGAGTTAATAAAATTCATTTTCCTGATCTTAGTTATTAAAAACAGCTTTTCCATTCAGAGCTAAAGAAAACATTTTAATAGGAAAGAGAACATCATTTTTAATAAGGAGATATTTAATAAGGACAGAGAAAGGCGAAACTTCATTCACAGATCAACTGGAGTTATTAAAAATGTGTGGCAACAACATAGAATTTTGGAAACGGAAAAAAATGAAAATGCCTTATAATTAATTTCCAATTATTAGCTCACACTCTTCTAATATCTTGTTGAAATTTCCAGTCGTTAATAAAATACTTTCAATTCATCCACTCAAGTTCAGATACATTTTTTTTAAACTTGTATTGGGTGACACTTGATGTTAATACATGTTTTTACATATTGAAGTCAATTCCTACTTGTTCATTTCTGTTCATCGGAATTAAAGTTATGCTGTTTTTATTAAACATATTATAAGACTTACAAATAGTGACAGTATATTAGGAATTCTCACGCGAAATAAAAATTAATTTTATAACAACTTATAAATAATAGTACATGACTCTGATAAATGGGATTGCAATATTTAACACAAATAAATGGCAACAGTAAGACATACTTCTAAAGATTTCTAAAGCGCATGGAATTAAAGAACTGCAGTTTTATAGAGTTGGATGACGCGGATGTAATGCCCCATTATGTAGTGAAAATTCTATGTTAACGTGATAATAATATATGTTTAAAATATGACCCTTTAAAATGCCCCTTGCGTCATAACGGGGAATGGAAAAGAAACTACTACAACACAACGCAAGCGACGATTAGAGAAAGGAAAACATAAGCGCCAAGAAACGCTTCCTACGAATATACTTCGCAGCAGGTCAAGCATATGTCGCCTTCAGTCGTGTGAAATCATTAGATGGAATATTAATTAAGAACTGGACTGCTGTAAACTCACTCGAAAGGTTACTTGTAATAATGAAGCATTACAAGAGATGGATAGCATGAGAAATTATAGACCACCATTTCATAAATTAGAAAGGAAAAAATTTTAATAAAATGTATCTAAATTAATCTAAGAATTAATCTAAGAATCTAAGAAAACTATTAATCTAAGAAAGTAATACACTTAAATATAGGAAATATGTTAAAAGTAGGAATAGACAAAACGTTCTTTTATATTACTTGTTTTTAGATTCTATCCATATTTTATCCAGATTCCTTTATTCACGATTATATTTTCTGGAATTTCCTGAAAATAATCCAACATTGCTTCATTTTTTAAAGTTAAACATTGATATTAATTAACAAAAGTATAATATTTGTTTTTATTATGCAAATTTTTTTTCTAAATACGGATAAAATTAAATTCTAAAAACATTTGTAAGACTTTATTTCAAGTAACTAATTTATTTGGAATTTGGTAAGTTTTTCTCTTTCTTTACACTCATGAGTGTTCAGTTTAGAGTTTAGAAGGTGCATTGAATTTTCAGAACTATATAGATAGTGCATTAATTTCAACGTATTTCTTCAGTTGAAATTAGTGCGATAAATATCAGATTCTATGCTTGCCAGTTAGTGAATTTGGTGAATAAAAAAGAAGTCTGAAATCATGTCTTTTAAATAAAACCGGTTTCTTACTTTTAAAAGTTTGCTAATGAAAATGATTCTGCACCATTAAAAAGCTTCAAAAACAATCTTCTCTTGAATACATTTCGTTACTGTCATTACGTTTGTGTGTAATTTAAATCTATGCTTCAGAGGGGAAATTAGCTTTTTATATATTAATAATATAGTGTGATTAAGAAAAATATCTACTTGTTTGAAGTAAATATAGCGTGTTTTTATACACTACACACAAAAATGAAGATTGATATATGAAATTTTATTTTTCTATTTAAAGTGTTCACGTTCCCGAACTTATATTATTAACCGAGATGTTGTTTAACATTTTTGCGTGCGTACGGGTTTGTAATGAATTCAATGCACAAGTCGATAAAAAGTTAACGCTTATTCTTTTTACAAGAAATAAAACAAAATTCTGAAATAATCCCTCAGAAATATTCGTACAATATCACAATATCTCAAACGTTAAACAGAACTCAATTCTAAACAGAGGAAGTTAATCCAATCTTACAGTGAATTCGCTACAATCCATAACAGCATTAGATAAACAACAGTTCGCTTAAAACAGCTACAACTGAGATGATTTTACTTTCTCGACATAGCTCTTGCTTCAAAAATCGTCTGCGTTGCACAGGAAAATAAAACAATTTTAATTATAATTCTAAATAAATACGAAATCCGTAACAATAAGCAACACTAAGTTTCGGTTGCAACATGAGTGATTGTGTACCAGAATAATTGTGACTTCTGTACATGATTTTGATGTAGTATTGTTGTCTTGTGAAACATCCAGAAAAGAAAAAACGCTTGAAGGTACTATAGAAGCATTGATGCAGCAACATCGGCAACGATTGGAAGTTTTGGAACCGGCAAATAGTTTGAGGTAAAATGAGTTTAATTAGCATTGGTATATATTATTCTTTAATTTGAAGTCTTGATTTTCCAGTGGTACTATTTTCGTTCCAGTAGCCATAATATGATGTTATCAAATATGTAATCATATTTCTAACTCGTCCTGTGTTTTAATTTGGTTTTCTTTTCTTTGACATATTCTCAATAAAAATGCTGCAGGTAGATTAATCACCTGTAATAGCAGAAAGCAATGTGTTAGTTTTAATTAATCAGCACAGGTTAATAAGATGGAAGCTCATTACATCATTACGGTGTGGCCTTTAAGAAAAATAATTCCTGTTCATTCATAATTTATTCCATTTCCATGCCAAATTTTTGGTTATAAATTCCACTATCTGTTCATTTAATAACGAGGCTCACCAGGGGCCGAGCGGTAAAATCGCTGAACACTGGTAGTTCGTTCCGAGGTTCGAATCCCACGAACAGGCTGGCTGCATGGGCGTTTTCGTGGTTTTCCCCATTTGTAACACATATAGAAGCTAGTTTCCCTTTGATAGTCCTTCAAGAAAGCATCCAGGCTTTGCAGAATAAAATAAACCATTTAATAATGAGAATCAATATAATTTAAATGTATGAATCTCTTGGATCAGCTGATAATTTTTACTTAAAAGACAATTTATGTTCATTTAATAATGATAAACGATACAATTAAAATGAATAAATATCTTAAATCAGTTGATCATTTTTGTTTATAATAACTGCTATCTGTTCATTTAATAATTGAGAATCGATTTAATTTAAATGCATAAATATGTTGGATCTATTGATCATTTTTGTTTATAAAAGCCAGTATCTTTTCATTTAATAATGAGAACAGTATAATTAAAATGCATAAATAACATGGATCAGTTGACCATTTTTGCTTGCTTTCTTCATTGAGGAACTATGAAATATAAAGGTTAAGAATTGTACTGAAATCGAAATAATAGCGTATCTTTTTTCTTTACGAAATTCTCCAGAAAATTTTATCTTTCTTTTAGGTACCTATTTTAAAAATGAAAAGAATTTTGTGGAAAATAGCACGGCAGGTTTCCTTTTTCCATCTCTTTCACCTTCGAACATGCTAATATCCAATAAAGTGTGGGGGGGCGCAAGCGTAGCAAAGAATGGTAAATACTCATCCGCACAAAAGCATTTGTACGCTGTAAATAAAGCATAGGTAAAAGAATGGTAGATAATAAACACCATTTGGAGCACCTGCGACAGCAAAATATTGTTTAAATGGAAATTTAATGATATTTAAATGACCTATGGGTTTCGTGACGCTCAAAATGGTTTTTGTAACGTTTTTGAAATCATTTTAAATTTCTAATGCTCTGATTTCTAGATAAACATTAATATCAGAAATATGGATCATGGTGTTTATATAACGAGTTAAAAGTATTCAGTACGATAAACTTTAAGAAACTTAATTTTAATACGTGTAAACGTATGTGAAAATTATGCATCAAATGTTATGTTCACGGTTTTTAAGAGAAAGTATGGTTGATTTACATTTTATTCTCTAACTATGCACATTATAGCAACACGCAAAGCAGATAAGTGTGTAAAGTGAGTAACTAAAATGATGTTCTTGAGTTTAAATAATGGGATAATTAAACTGGTGTTAATAAAACCGATATTCTACCTCGTAACTTTTCATAATTACGCTTGCAATTTCAGAAGCTCAGTTTTCTGTTTAAAATTAATTAGTTTTATTTAATAAGCTCAATTCTGGAATTTCAAACAAAAAGCAAACAGCCTTTCGTATTAAATTTTAAAACACAACTTTCATCATGGACATGTTGCATTGCACCTTCGTAAAAATGAATCTTTTAATCGCTCTTATTTTTCGTAAATTATGAATAACCTTCCTGCAATTATTGAACTAATTTCTATATAAACAAGTATTGTTATGTTTTTAAAGCAGCGGTCTTAAAATTTTTAAATCCGGTAATTGAAACCTATGTATTTACAATATATCTGGTGAATCTCTTAAAACTATTCCGCCTGAAATTCATTTCAACGTTAAATGACAGGAATCTTGCCATACTCTGCTTGCTTTATCGAACGTAGAGGTATAATACATTAAGCTGCAATTTCGTAAAGACATAAAAATTGCTTTTTCTTTGAGTTGGAAATGCGCCGAATGACATGGCTGAAATAAACATTATATGCCTAAACACTCAGTCGTCTAG
>KK118675.1:5138-25665 GCA_000611955.2 Stegodyphus mimosarum | reverse complement strand
ATATATATATATATATTTTTTTATCTTAAAATATATATATTATATATATATATATTTTTTAAATTTTATCGACGGGATCCAACAGGCTGAAAAGCACCTAACCCAGTGGGCCAGCAGTTCCGTCGATGGCGAAAAGAAAAGAAAGTCGTTGTGTCATCCCAAACTAACAGAAAATTTTAAATTTTGTTTTAAAAAAATCATTTATCTCATTTATGCTTTGAAATTTGCCTGCATAAGTAATATAAAGTCTTATTTACTGTTTGTCGACCCCATTTGCAAATGGGAAATGGATGATTCATGTAAATAAATGAATAGTGGATGGATAATTCATGCAAATAAAAATGTGAACTAATTAAAACCCGTTTTTGTAATCTCAATATGCATAAAACAAAGAATGGAGGTGTCGATTCATTCAAATTCTAAATCCGATTAAATTGCTTTGAAAGTATGATAACCTTATTAATCTTAAGTAAAACATAAGGGTAAAGTGAAAAACATAACATGCACGAATTTTGTTACAAATAATAATTAGCCTTTAAATTCTTATCTAAAATATTTCTGATGAAGCAATTATCAGATGTCATCTACTAAATGCCGTTCACATTTTCTTTAATGAGCTAAAGGAGAACTTGTTAGGATATGCAGTCTCCATACAACAAGCAGTCCATGTGGCTATAAATGATATCTTTTATGTCATTTAACAATACGTTTTCTGTGATTATGCTTTCGCTAATATAGTAACGAGAAAAATTGAAAGAAGAACTAGAAAAAAATCTCTGCAACTGGCGACTTGGTGAATTGAAAAGAACAGACAGTGACACAAGTCTGTGATGGCCTAAAGTAATCGAAAGCTTCATGTAAAGAAGCTGGATACTTTTCAAAGAGACTGACAATGTATGCAAACAACTAAGTCGCTCTGCAGACCACTATATTATCTGGGCAGCTTAATTAAATCGTTTAAACTTGGCATTTTGCTCCAGCGTGACCATACCATGCTAAATTTTCTTTTCTGTCTCTGAAAATGTGCAAAACCATCTTTTCTCTGCCCCACTTTACATTATGTTCCTTAAGTTCTTGCCGTTTTTTTAGGAATACATAATTCTGAACTTTGAAAATATACCATGTATGAAATAAACATTCTGCGCAAGTTTCACATTATTATCTGAAAATTAATTCAAACTACAAGAGCTTTAATAGCTTTTCTTTTAATTAGACCCGCTAATGTACTTAAAATATCGTTGGAAATAAGTTAAATCAGAGAAGTAGATACATTATTAAAACTGCGATACATAGTCAAAGTTTATGGAAACTTTTAGAAGCTTTATTGCTTAATATACGACGTGTTTGGTACATTTGCAATAGCCCCGTATATCTTTCAAATCCGCAAAGAAGTATAACATTATTATTTAGCAAAATAAAATAGGAATCAGTACTTTGAACAGATGTGCAATACTTGTCAATTAGAAGAAAATTTGAAAAATAAGCGTACTATTCGTAACTGAAGAGCGAACATTTTTAAAATTCCTACTATTAGCTCACACTCTCCCTATAGCTTGTTCAAATTGTCAATCGTTAATAAAACACTTTTTATTCTTCCCCTCAAGTTCAAATACATTTTTTTAACTTGTAGTGGATGACACGTGATGTTAATGCAGTTTTTGCACACATTGAAGTCAATTCCTACTTATTTATGCCTGTTTATCAGAACTAAAGATGTGCTGTTTTTGTTAAATATATTATAAGACATACAAATAATGACAGTTTATTAGAAATTCTCACATATTGTAAAAAATTCATAACAGCGTATAAATAATAGTACATGACTGTGATAAACAATATAATAATTTTTAACAAAAATAAATGCCGACAGTGAGACAGAATTCTAAAAATTTTTAACGTGTGTGGAATTAAAGAATTGTAGTTTTATAGAGTTGGATAAAGTGGATGTAATGTCCCATTATGTTACGAAAATTCTCCTCATATTTCTATGTTAACGTGATAATAATATGTGTTTAAAATATAACCCTTTAAAATGTTCCTTGTTTCACAAACGGAGAATGCGAAAAGAAACTAAAACACAACGCAGGACTAAACACAACGATTAGGGAAAGGAAAACAGCGTCAAGAAAAGCGTCGTACGAAAACTCTTCGCAGCAGTACAAGCATATGTCGCCTTGAGTCGTGTGAAATTATTAGATGGAATATTAATTGCAGAACTGGATTGCTCGAAACTCACTGGAAAGGTTCCTTGCAATAATGAAGCATTACAAGAGACAGACAGAATGAGAAATTATAGACCACTATGAGCTTCATAAATTAGAAACGAAAAAATTTTAATAAAAGTACCTAAAATAAATTTTTTCTTTGTTGATCTAAGTAGGAATTGACTTTAATTTTTTTTATATTACTTATTTTAAACAATGTTTGCCTAAAGTTATACATTCAGCTTGAATATGCTCTAAACCTCTCTCAGGGAAGTCTTAATAAGAAAATCTGAGCTCGCAGAGTCATTAGGAGTTTTTGAAGCAGGAAGACGCAAAATACGAGCACTGTCCTCACCGAGACTCGAACCATGGACCTCTCGAATACGGGTCGAGTACGCTGACCACTACATCACGAACGCGCGCGAAGAAAGGCGGGAGAAATACCTTATAAGCTTTGTTGTGAATTTAAAGTAATAAAGCATTTCACTTCAGAAATGGCATTTAAAAACTCACCTTAAAAAGTCAATGTGTATTATTATAAAACTTAAGAGGGCATTTAAATTAAATAACTTTGTATTGATAGTGTTTAAATATTACGTATTGTTGTAAACGTAGCATAAAGTTAAGATAAACGGAATTGATAGCATCTTGAATGGCATACTGCCATTCTATTGTGCATATTTGCATTAATTTAATGACAGTTGCTTGTGTCATTTGCCATTATAAACGTATCGTTCCGTCATAGCTCATTTGCTTAGATGACAGATAATATGTTTCGAAGCTGCTGTTTCATGTAACTAAGATAAAACAATGATGCCCCATGTAATATAAGCAACTTGTTAGGAAATTGTTAGAAAATGATATCGTGCAGATAAATAGTAGGGACTAAAACTTGAGATGAATGATATATTTGGACTATTTCAAATGCATATCTAAGTGTAAATCATAATAAATGCCATCTAACAAGTTAGTCTCGTCTAATAAGTTTACAACACATTCGAGAAAACTAAACTGACCTCATAAAATGTATTGCTTCAATTAATTTTGCATTTCTTGATAGCGACATATTTTTCATCTGATAGCTATTTAAGTCCTATATTTCGAACGTAAATTTTATTTTAATTGTGTTCATTGAACTAGTGGCCCAACTGCCAATATTGTAGTTTTTACTTTATATAATATACCTTAACACAATCCTCTAACACAGAGAATTTTATAACGATTGCTTAAATATAAAACTATAGATATTCACTTACTATATTAAACTTGATATCTCTCAGTCACTTAAATATGAAACATAAAGCTTTTATTTGAACGCGTAATTAACTTAGTAATTTTTCTGTATGCAGTTGCGCAGGTAACAGTGTCTGAGTAACTTTTGTTTCTGCCTTGGACAAACATCACAGCAATTTTATTGTACAACGTAAGGCTGTGTAATTATCGCAAAAAATTTCAGGTACCATATTTCAACGAAAATATCCATTTTGACAGCACTTGAATCCATTTGAAATATCTTTTTACATGACATCTGTACGAACGGACAGGAAAAAGCAGACGTTTTTTCCAAAACGGATTGCAAAATGGATTTAAAATGGATTAAAAAATGAATTTTTCGTGACGTCTGCACGTAGGTATGTATGAATATATCTTGCATAATTCAAAAACGATTTGCCATAGAATATTGCAACTTTGCACATTGGACTGCTAATAAATAACATCTAGTTGCGCACCCCTCTTTTTTGTTGCAATTGGCCACACCAAAAATATAAGATATATATACTCAATCTGTTACTCGACTCGGTTAGTTTTGTTTTTTATTCCTATATGTTGGTAAAATGTACATTTTTTACTTTAAATGTGATTGAATTACGCTGTTCTTATGCTCCGGTTGAGGATTTTGTGCCTTTAATTAATCTGCATGCAATAATTATAGTATTATCAATAGATTAGAAGTGTAAGTGCAGCTAAGCCTAATGTGGTGCGAATTTGTTTACATTTGAAACACTTAGAAGTATTGTGAAGTAAGTCATTTGACGCACCAACTTTAGTGTCTTTTTTTGCCCAGTGGCCAAAGGTTAACATTACATGTTTGTGGCTGAACATTTCGTCTTTCTATTCGTTGACGGAATTGCGTTTTTTTGCCCAGAACCTCTAATTATAACCTTAATAGCAAAAATTCTTTTTTTCAAAAAATTGCAAAAATGCAGCAATTTTTAATGAAGTTGCTTTGAGTGTTCATGTATTTTTGCTTTGCCGCAAAAGAACTGAATCGACTGAACGAGAAATATATCTCTAATGAAATTCTAGGAAATAAATTTAAATCAAATGCAGCGAAAATGTGTATAATTTAATAGCCCGTACAAGGAAGTCATGTGGTGTCTACATCAATTTTTTAGTTGTGAGTATAATATAGTAAGGGAAGGGGAAGAATATTATGCAACTCAGAATCTTTTCAATTTAGATAGAGATTCTATGTAGTCAGCAGAAAAAAGAGTATTATAAAGCTTTTATATATATTATGTGGTGCATTAGTTCCATTGATGTTTTTGTTATTTTCTCCGTGCGTAATGAAAATGTAAAAACGTTTCCCTAAAATGTTTCTCCATGAAGGCATTTCTATTCTTAGACAGGTAATATTCCCTGTTTTCCCTTTAATCAGTTAATGAAACAAACCATAATCGTTTCGTCTGAGTAGCGGCGAGGTAATTAGCAAAAATGTAAGGCGATGTAGTGAACAAGGGCAATGAAATCTGGTCTCTTCATCGAAGTCACTCCATCCATCTGGTCTTCCATCCATCTCCAAGTAAATTTTATTTTGAGTACGTCCGAGTTGGGTCAGAGGAAGGTAATAAAATCATGAAAAGCAAAATATAGTGATAGAAGAAGTTGGAAAAAGAAAGTTGCAGCTCTTCACAACAATGTGGCACTTTACAAGAAAAGACGAAATCTACAGGACATAAGGTTCAGACAGCACAAAAGAGCAGAAACTTTAAAAATTCAAAAGTGTAAGAATTTATCTGAAAAATAAAAGGTCAGTCGTTTGTACTATCGAAAAAGAAAGTTTAACCTGTAGCAAAGATTCAGCTTTTTTCTCTAACTGAAAAAGCGCTAAAACCTATTTATAGGATACTTCTTTATCGAATTTTCCACATATTTACGTCAGTCGTGGAACAAGTGGAAGATAAACAAGGGAGCACTTTTTATTTCGGTACAAGTGTTCGAAAACTTCCGAGCTTTATAATAGTTATCTTTAAATATTAGAAAACTATTAAAATCAACAAGAATGACCAATAAAATTTAAATTACTTTCCAATTCGATGTTTACGAAGAGATTCCTTTCTTCTTGTACTTTGCCATAACGAAATAAATAATAATAACTTTCCAGTATGGCAAACTGATTTTTACTTCCTTATAAGAAGTAAAGCAAATATTGTTATCACGAAAAGTTCCGGGTATCATAATTCAACGAAAGTATCTACACTCACGTTTGTGAAAATTGCAACACCATGAAGGACTTACGCGAGTGAGCTGAAATTTTCAGGAAATGCAAAGTAGCGCATGATATGCAAATGATTAGAATTGCAAATCCGTAGCGTATGCGTATGCTGAGCAGCGCCCTCTGAACGGCTGATGGATCCGAATAAATAGACGGCTGTAGCGAGGCGTGTATGGTTATCGGTGGTTATCTGCTAGTGGTAAACGTTAACTCAATCTGTACTTATGCCTCGTCGACGAAAGAGAGCGAGATTTGAACAACTTACAGAGTTTGAACGAGGGAGAATCATCGGCCTTCGTGAAGCTGGATTGTCGTATCGTGCAGTAGCCTCTCGTGTGCAGCGTAACAGCAGCACAGTGATGCGCGTTTGGAAGCAGTGGACGGACGAGTGTCGGACAACTCGGAAATCCGGGAGTGGACCCCGAAATGTGACGTCAGCTCGCGATGATAGACACCTGGTCCGCATGGCGCGGACGGACCGTACAGCTTCCTCTAGACAATTGGCAGCACTGTGGTCAATAGCTACAGGTGTTTCATTGTGTGCTTCATCAATTCGTAGACGTCTGCTGCAGTGTGGACTGCGCGCACGGACTCCTTTATACAGGATCCCCCTAACGCACGACCATCGCCGCCTGCGGCTACAATGGGCCAATCAGCATAGAGACTGGCGTGCTGATTGGCAGCATGTCGTGTTTTCTGACGAATCCCGCTTTAATTTGTGGTACCATGATGGCCGCATTCGTGTCAGACGCTATGCCGGTGAACGCCACCTTCCGGAGTGCATTATCGAACGCCACAGTGGACGAACACCCGGAGTTATGGTCTGGGGCGCCATAGCATATCATAGACGATCTCAATTGCTACGAATTGTGGGCAATCTGAACAGCAACCGGTATATCCGTGAAGTTCTACAGCCCGAAGCTGTTCCCTTCCTTCAAAGCTTGCCAGGCGCTGTATTTCAACAGGACAATGCCCGCCCTCATACTGCTCGGATTGTTAAATCCTTCTTTGCAGCGCAGCAGGTACAGCTTCTTCCTTGGCCTGCGTGTTCCCCGGATATGTCGCCAATTGAACATGTGTGGGATGTCATTGGTCGGCGTCTTGCTCGTGATCCTCGTCCTGTTGCGTCTGCAGACGAACTTTGGGTACGCGTACAAACGATATGGAATGCTCTTCCTCAGTCAGACATTCAAACTTTGTTTGACTCCATGCCACGTCGTGTAGCAGCACTTATTGCGGCGCGTGGTGGCCACACAAAATACTGATTCTGATCTCTTGTTCTTGTTTGTTTGCTTTGAACATTTAATCATTTATTTGTACCACTACCACTCAATTGTGTATTAAATTGCATTCAATTATGACGATTCATTCTTGGTGTTGCAATTTTCACAAACGTGAGTGTATTTTGACCGCCATTGAAGGCAATTTAACGATCTTATTGCGAGACATCCGTACGTAAGGGCAGAATAAAGGTCTCTTCTTCCCCAAACGAATTATAAACTGGTTAAAATGGATTCAGAAGAGACTTTTTCGTGGCGTTTTTAAGTACGTATATATTTTACGTAACTGAAAAACGAGTAGCCTCAGAACTTTGAAATTTTGTATATAGGACTGACATAACATGTAGTTGTGCACCTCTTATTTGGGTTGCAATCGGCAGTACCAAAAGTATATATATATATACATATATATGTATGTAGGATTTCAGTTGCGTAATTAGAGAGACAGATGCAAAAACCAGTAACTTCCAGATGTGGCCGTTTCAAAATATAATTTTATTCCAGAGTAATTCACCATCAATTCTGTGGACAGAGTATTTTTTCAATCATAGTTAAATACGATAATTTTTATGTGCACTGGTTTTAAAAGTAATACGTAGGCACCTTATACTGAGAAACAAAGCGGCGTGGATGTTGACATTACAGAATCTAGAAAAAGGAATTTTTGCGTAGTATCTTTTTTGTCCAGTAAGTATGATGCACAAGCACAGCTAAACTGCCATTGGTTAATTTTAGGTTGTTATGCAACGTGGAAGGATCTTGAATTTGGGAGAACACATAAACTCAGGGGGCAGAATACCAAATTTAGAACAGTTAATTTTGAGGTCGCCAATCATTTCCTAGAGTAGCCATCGCATTTTGTTATATGTTACATATTTATACAAGTATATTCTCTCTGTTACTCGTCTGAGTGAGCTCAGTGTTTCTTATTTTTATATGTTGGTAAATTGTGCATTTTTTGCTTTAAAAATGATTGAGTTATGTTATTCTTATCTTCCGGTTAAGGTTTTATGCCTTTAATTAATCTGCACGTAATAGTTGTAGAATTATTGACAATTTAAATGTTGCTTAAGTGCTGCTAATCCAACTGTTTTACTGTAATAGCCATATTTGATTACATCTGAAACTTATCAGAATAGTTATCATTTATTATCAGAATAGTTATTATAAGTCTTTCTTCATCTTCAGTGTCTTTTTGCCGATTGGGACCAAAAGGAAACATTTAGTTTCGTGCACGGAAAAATCTGCCTTTTTTGCCTGCTGGCCGAATTGCTTGTTTTTGCGTAGAAAGTGCAATTTTAATTGTAAAAATTGTTTTTTTTTTAATTGTTTTAACCGTATTTGGTGTTTTATGTTTTTCTATATTTCAATTTTTAATGAAGATATTTTGAGCTTTATGTATTTTTGCCTTGCCGCGAAGTGAGAACTGAAACAGTTGAATGAGAAATATATTTCTAACGAAATTCGAGGAAATTGAATGTTTGTTTTTAACTTTACTTAATGATGCGGAAACTGAAGCTGAAAAATCAACAAAATCTCAGGCGGTACAATAGAACATAGCAAATTAAATGAAGAGATGTGTAAAATGCTTTTGAAAAAAGGTCAAGCTTTACATCAGTCGTAAATACGTTAAATAATTAAGGTAAAAGTCTCTTGGGTCCTAAGAACTTTGAAATTGTATACATTTCTAGTTTTAAGTAGATTGACTCATTTGATTAATTCAAGACCGTAGAACGTCTTGTTAGTTGGACATTTATTCAACATTTAAAGGTTGATTTAGCGAAAAATTCAGATCACTTAAAATAAATTTCAACACAGTAATAAAAATAAGACTATCTGTATCAATATGATTAAATACTTCCTTCAAATTGTAATTTTCTTGAATTTAAAAAATACAATTAATAATTACATTAGACTAATTAATTAACGGATAAGTAATTAATACGCAATTATAATGATTATTCACGATGTTACCGGCAACATCAGGGAAAATAACGCAGTGGGGAATAATTATTAAATTAATTCCTTACCATTTCATTATACCAATGTTTGATTGACACAACGGAACGTATAGATCAATGAAAAAGATATATCTACGGAGTTATTAAGACCTGATTTTCCTCTTTAAGAACACCCACAATGTATTCATTGTACGATTTGAAAACACAGTGTCAGTTTCAGATAATTTTGATGCACATATAACATAGTGTTATCTTATAAACTTAAAGTACTATCAGTTTACATACACCCCATATTAAACTCCACAATTTCTCGGTAGAACACAATGTTTGTGATATCAGTAAGGAATAGTGTATATAGTAGGTAACATAGGCCAACACTATCAGTCGATATGAAATT
This sequence comes from Stegodyphus mimosarum, assembly GCA_000611955.2. Classification (NCBI taxonomy): domain Eukaryota; kingdom Metazoa; phylum Arthropoda; class Arachnida; order Araneae; family Eresidae; genus Stegodyphus; species Stegodyphus mimosarum. The sequence goes on along the minus strand of KK118675.1, from coordinate 16,327 downwards.
TTTACTAATTATGGCAGTGCTAACTATATAGACCAGAGGTGGCCATAATGCGCCTCCCAAGCCGTGTGCAACTCTCTCAGTCGGTTGGTGCGGCTCATATGCAAATAAAATTTATACATGAAGTAAGATAAGCTAAAACTACTAAATATTTGAAGCAAAGTAATTGATTCATTTCGCTTCTTTTTACAAAATTAGTACGTTTATCAAAGTCTAGACTTAACTTTTTACTTATTTCATTGCAATTTCAGTGAAACGTCCAAACGTGATTTTTTATTTATTTAATTGCATTTTATATTTATTTCATTTCATTGTAGTTTCAGTGCAACGTCTAAAAGTAATTTTTTATTTATTTAATTTCATTATTTATTTATTTCATTTCACTGCAGTTTCATTGCAGTCTTAATAATGTTATTAGAAACATACTTTTTTTAAATATCGTGCTGGTTCTGTCAAGCAGTTTTTAAAGAAAATTTTGGAAGTTAGATTTGCTTATGGAGGCTTTACGAATAGATGGATGGATGCTCTAGGATGCTTTACGCATGGATGCATGGATGTTTGAGGATGCTTTACGAAGGGATAGATGGATGCTTGAAGATGCTGTACAGGAAAAGTATATCAAATTTCTGAACCATTATTAGCGGTAAAAACTAAATTGGTGTTATCTGCAAACGGAACAATACACGCATGCGATAATACCACACACCCTTTAATACCACACAAAGTTTAATATAAACTAAAATTAATATAGAAGTTGGTTCGGAGACTGAATTGATAAGAAATGTAAGGCAATTGAACATTTTGAGATTTTCTAATAAATAAGTTACAGCTTAGAAGACGACTGTTTAGTTAGAAAATTTCGAGAATCAGTAAATTTTAAGAACAACAGACATATGGCTTGTTCACCAAGGAACGAGCATGTGAGAGAAATACGGAATAATTTTAGGTGGCGCAGATTTAAGAAGAAATCAAAGTTTCATGAGCATTACAGAGTCGTCATAAATCAATATCTGTAAGAAGATATCTCGGAAGAATCGCAGTATTTAAAAATAGAAAAAGAGTACTTTTTACAGCATCCAACTGTAACTAGAGAAAACAAATACACCATGAAACTTCGCCTTGTCGAGACAGTCTCTCATTGAATAACGTTTCTTTCCATTTGAAGCCTGTTTCATTACTCAAAAAAGGATGTACATAAATGCTTCAGGCTATGAAATTTAAATTATTAACCTTAAACCTTTTAACAAAACTAACATCAAGTTATCAGCATGAAAACGTTAACGGGAAATTATAACATGCGGCTTTTACCGCCATGAAGTTTAGCCATTCCTGATATAAGCACTATTTAGCTCTTGTATGTTTTATTGCTTTCATTATATTTAATTTATCATACATATTTTCGAAGCTCTACAGTACTGAAAAGGTTTGACTCACCTTATTTAGCTTAAATTACTTACCTTTAATCCTAGCTAATGATACTCTTTCGTCACTTTAGAGTTTCCATTAATAATCATTCTTTGTATTCCCTCATTAAATTTTGAATTAATTACAAATTTTGCGATTAATTTTAATTTTATATTAACCAGAAAGTGATGGAAAATTTTCTGGTGTGCGTAACAACTACATATGTAATTATAACACTTGCTGCCTCATAGAAATAATTACTAAATGTATTTTGAATGGTGCGATTAATGTTAACATTATTTACATAACGTTTGTCTAACACCTTATCATCATATGCTAGCAAATGTTTTGTGAATTTTGCTGCATCTTTCAGAACCCAAAGTCCTTTCTATCGCAGCCTACATTAGATGTTCATTATTTCAATTTAAACCTAAAAGAAAGTTTGCCTTGTACTATCAAGCTAATAGTGAAAGTTTAGCAAAGAAACATATTAAAAACTAGTAATTTTATAATAATTAAAAGACAGGTAAAAATCACTTAATCATATTCAATATTCCTCACTTCCAAAGAGGAGTAAGGTATTTATTAAGAATGGATTTTTAGGAGTCAATGGTTTATTTATTTTTAGCAACATTCAGAAATTTTGATATTTTTCCGGCAAGTCCGGGTAAACAAATCAAAATGAAATGGTTGCTATAAAGAAAAAGAAAATATGTGTAATGAAAGTACTCAATTTTGATATTTTAAAAGCTACACTGCAGTCACGAATAAGATGCAATAGTCATATATATTAGCTTAGGATGATGCCGATTATGGTCACTGATGATGAAACTAGCTTCGATAAAATCGGATTCACAGTTTGAAATTATTTGTACAATTTTCACCAGAAGGAATTTTAAGGCTGCACTATTTTCTAAATAAGTTGAGTTTAAAAGTATATTATAAATACTTCTAAACTAATTAAAAATTAATACTAAATGAAGAAAGTTACAGATTTCTTTCTTTCTAAAATGTAATTCTTTGATATGAGATTTCAGAGATTTCTTATTATGATCAGCATGTAATAAGATCCGCTATTTAATGTTCTTAAAGTTCTACAGCCAATCAAATCTGGTTTGTAATTTTTTATTAGGATTCGAATAATGGCTTTTATGAATAAATATATTAAAAATAATCTCTACATTTGTGGAAATTACATGTTAATTTGTAAGTAACACACAGTACGACGATAAAGATACCTTAATCAGTAATTACAGTAAGACCGTAAAGGTAGCAAAGACAATAAAAATACCTTAATTACAGTAATACCCTTTACTCGATCTCAGGCTCATCTTTAGATATATCTGAAAGAGTTAGTTATTTGTAAAAAAAATCTTTACTGCATTAACTTACAAAAAACTTTAATTAAACAAAATGGAAAGGTACAAAACAGAAACAGTCTTGATGATGTAATACATGATGATGAAATAAAATTGTTTCATAAATAGAAGCTCGAAACAAAAACTGTCTTTTGGAACCAGTATTTAAAAGAAGCTTAGCATTATATAAAAGAGAAACATAAAATATTGTGCCAGCAGAAATGATGAAAAAAGGCATTTAGCGATGACACTTTCAAGCTATTACTGCTTAAAATCCTCTATAGAAGAATTAACTTGTATAATTAGAGCTATTATATTTCCAGTTGTTCACTTCCTTGAAATGCTCTTGTTAGAATGAATTTAAAATTGCATAAAGGCAAAATTGGATACTATTTTAGTAGCTTGAACGGTAATTAGAAAAACTGTATGCGGAAAATCAGCTTTGTATTCGAAAATTCGAAATAATATGAAAATAATTTGAAAGAAAAACTCCTCATTTTTATACATTGTGGAGGATATCTGCATTATACAGAGGGTGTTTGCACCTGCGGGTAACCGGCAGCAAGTAATGCTTTTGACGCAATATAATAATTAGTACATTTGTGAGTTTGCGTAATACTTACTGCATTTATGAACTCAAAACATATTTATTACAATTAGAAGAAGCTCTTTACATAAATACAATTCATGGATAGCACAGAACAGTTATTGTGTTGAAGTATAGTACTCGTGACGTGAGAACCTGTTAACGAGAGTCTCTCTAGTTGAAAGTTCAAGAGCATTCCGGCGTGATGGAAACAATCAGCAGCCTGAATTATCCACACCTCCTTAATTTTTCAGTTTTATTTTATATCCTCTGATTCATTATATCTGGAACTATATCAAAGGAAAAACAAGATCATTGGTTCGTCAGCCCTTGTGAAATCGAGAGGCTTTTACGACAGACACGGTGGAGAACGCTAAAATCTCTTGACACTGGTCGTGAAGTTATGTCTTGTACTGTCAACTGGAACAAATTATTGAGTCTGCGATGTCAGACCATGTCGTGTAACATGTCGTACCAAACTGAAAATAGTGACTTGCGGGGAACGCACACACGATTTTCTCATCTCTGTGTGGTCCGCCGCAAACCTTTTAAGAACGATTTTGGGGCTGCTTAATTTATGATTAAAATGTAAGGAGTACTTTTATAAATATTCGATCTGATAGCAGTTTTTCTGAACTATTCATCTATACCGAGACTTGCTTGATACAACGACCTTCATAAAATTTCACGGCGTATTAATTTCCATTCCTCTTAAAATACTTTCAAAAAACCAAGGATCGTGGTGAGTTTGAGTTTAAAAAGGCCTTTTTTCAAGAGAATAAAGGTACAATGGTCGGTAGATGAAATGTCAGAGTCTTTGCAAGAATACATTAAAAACGTTAATATGCATTACCGCTACTAGTCTTCCTGTTTTTCAAGAAATCCAGTTGTACATTTCGAATTATGACTTGTTGCTTTGTCTTGATGAATTTTACTCGTTGAAAGTCATTGGGACGAAGAACTGGAATTATTTCTGTAAATATCAGATGTAAAGATTTCTCTTGATAATACGTAGGGTTGATTTAAAAATTCCCCCCCCCCTTTTTATTTTCTCAGTGTAACAGAAACTTGCAACAATCATAAACATTTTACTGACAGCTTCTTTGCATTGACGGAACCAGATTGTACATTTTGTTCTTTTCATTTTTGATAAAAAATTTACTTTTTTTATTGCAGTCATTTAGGTAAATCCATGCTTCGTCAAATGTCGCAATGTATTTCCATTTAATCTGCTAAATAGTTTTCTACAAAAAATATTAGAAACAGTATGTCCTCTTTCGAGTATTCGTTTGCAGAATTCTTTCCATGTAGAAGTAATGATTGACGGTTTTCCCTTATTCAATTTATAATTTTAATTATTTTGCCCTTGAAAATTTTAATACCATGCATTTCACAGCATTTTTAAATTAAAGAACAAACGTATTTCTCTTTAAAGAGCGCAAAAACATATCTTGCAATACACAATTTGTTTACATGCGACATTTTGAAAAAACAACAAATTTAAATGTAGCAAACAATACTTCTCATGTCAAGTAATAAGCTGTTGCCAGAAACGTTTATTACAGAAGATTTATTCTTCTTTAATCGTTTATTGAAATCGTTTCAAAATGTGCTAACATCCTTTGTAGTGAAAAAGATAAATATTCTAAAATAATTGCATTTTGATAGTTCCAAAATAGAATTTTTTTTCCTCGTACTGTAAACAAGCTAAAAATACATTTCTACACTTTCACATGAAATACTTTTGCACAGTTTGCATGTTTTGTGAAAAAAGTATTTCAGGTTCGACTTGTATTTGAATGGCATATTTTGAATTCAACGAAATATTTTCCTATGGATAAATATTTTGTTATTCTTATATAAGCATTCAGTACTTAACGTTTGCATAGATTAAATTTTTTAGATTCTTTATTCTTACACAAGCGTATAGTTACTAACATTGACTTAATTTTTTCTATATTCTATTTCGTTTCCTTGATAGATTAGACCTTTCAAAAATTAACGTGATGAACATTTTTCCTAAACGATGACTGATTAAAATATTACACTACAAGGTCTGATTAAAATATTATTTTCTCCGTCCTTTCAGCGTGCTTTTGTTGTGTAACTTTCAGCGTGCTTTTGTTAAATAATCAGACCCGTAAACGGGAGGCATATAAGCATTCTGTACCGCGCCACGCACATGGGGAAAAATCCCTGCTCGTAATTGGATTTGGCTTCTGATGACATCATTTCATCTATGCTTAAGAACGCCTTGACTTTGTTTGGGCTCGAGGGCACACCTTCATACCGTTTGTTTACATTTTTGATAGCAGTACCGAAAAGATTATTACATGCGTTGTATTTTTTTTTCATTGAGATTACACTTCTTGCAACACTGTAGTGTGGTGCATTTTATATGAAAAATGTTGCGATTTGTTTTTCTAGGGAGAAAAAGTATTGTTTCTTCATGTGTTAGCTCCGTAAATGTGTATTAATTGCAGATATTTTTAATAAATGTATTCTTAATTTAAAATCCTTCATATTAAAAGTATTGTGATTATTAATTCATTGTTTCATGTTCATCATGCATTGTTTCATGTTCATCTGCAGATGCAATCTCCGAAAGCATGAGACAAGTAAGTTTTCGGAAATAGCAAAAACGATGTTAGGAGCTAACATAGTACACAGTAAATTCACAATATTTTGAATGCCTGAAACAGTAAAATTTATTTTTTAAGTTAGACTAAGATTTGGAACAGAGAAATAGAGATACCTATTTCAAATTGAATAATATTTATCAATATTGCCAAATTTTAATGTGTAACAACTTTTGTACCTCTGCATAAAAATAGTGTTTGTCAGAAAAGGAAGTTTCTTTTCTTATACACGTGTAATAAATTCAGCGACAACACTGAATGCACTTTTTTCTTTCATTTAAGGCAAGAGATTATTAGCAATGTGAGAGACACATTAACATGGAAATAACATAACATTTGCTAACTATATATTTTCTGTAATGTGAAAGGAGCAAAATGCAGCAAAACTGCAATAACAATAATATACTTACTAGCAATGTCTTTACAGTAGGATCGAGATCGTCGTGTTTTGGTTTTTGTACTAAATTCACGAACATAGTTATTTATATAATCTAATCGCTTAAGATTGCTTCTGATATTAATGGCATCTTTGAAAGATTTTATAATTTTATTATTTTATGAAACAGGAAGCCATGTGCTGAACGCTGCAGCTAAATGTTTTCGTTTCAAAGAAAACAAACGATAATTTTCACGCTTCTGTGTCATTCATGCGCGTCATTCAACGAAACAAAAGCAAAAAAAAAAAACCTAAGAATCCCGCCTAAACGTCATTACGCTAAGAGACAATAATGTCATTGGAAAATATGTCCAATCACAAGTACGGATTTCCCCCTATGAGCGTGGCGCGGTACAGAATGCTTATATGCAAACGGGAGATCCGGAGTTCAAATTCCGGCAAAGGTCATTGCGGATTTCTTCGGTCTCCTGCTTCAAAAAAATAAAATAAAATAAAATAAAAAGTAATCTAATGACTGTACAAGATAAAAGCAGAAAGAATAATACTACAGAATGTGACCTGTTTTATTATAATACAAACCAAATAAGAAATCGAACAACAAAAATTTCTCCTCCCCTTTTTTTTCAACTTTCTTCAGTTCCATATAAAATTTTGTCAGTTTCTTATTTTTGGAAATGATTTTAAATATGAATTAAAAGGCTATTTATAGCATACTAGATATTTTTCTTATAGATGTGTGAATACTGCGGTTTAAATTATGCAACAAGTTTGGGTTTGTTAGTGATAGCACTGGACGTTTTCCGTTATGTGATTCGATTCTTAGACCTAATCATTTTAGTACTCAACAAGAATAATTCTGTTGTAAAATTAGTATTCTTTTCGTGGGGAGTATTTCGCGTCAATTCTTTGATTGTATTACTCCCGTTAAAACTTTCTGTAGATTATTATTCGTATTTTTTCTGTTTCAAAATTCAGAATAAATAGAAAACTTCTCCTTAAAGCAATTCTGTAACCAAAACAATGGGAATCCTCTAATTCAATGCCTTAATATTGGCAAGAATAATAATTCAGTCTTATTTAAACATCTGCTGTTTCATTTGAATATTTTAGGTATTCATTTCATTCATTTCATTTCTATTTAGTTTACGAGTACGAATCATCGTTATCAACGTGTATATAACCACAAAACAAGGAATTCCATAAATAGTCTTTAATAATCTTCTTTTCGTTTTTTTAGTTCTATGTTTAAGCAGCAAAACAGTACCGTCATAGAAATATATTTGTCTCATAAAATCTCTAAACGGAATAAATACTATTGTTTCTACGGGTTCGTGTGGATTTCGAGTAAATGATGATAACATTTGATGAAGCATCAAAGCGCAATTTATTCGCCAGTAAACACTATTACACAGGACAGTTCCAAAGACACGATTACGTTCGTCGAAATATTACAGCACGTTGAAACAATCGGCAACACAGCCTTCAGACTATAACGGTCAAGTTTTTTAACGGTAGTGTTTACATTTAGAGGAATCAAATTTCTTGATCCGCTTCCCAACAACAGCTCTCGGTGAACTGTTAAAGAACTGTTGTTCCGTTTTCGCCGAAGCGCTGATCATTCGTTCAGTGAACTGAATTGGTTCTGGAGCGGATTGTCCATCTCTACTCAAAACTTTGTCGATCCCTCTAAAACTAATCTCAAGACACGACTTTCTCCCCTTACAGGCAGAGTATATACACGAGAAGCTTTAACCTACCTTCCAGAATACTGCTAAAAATGCGCTAAAAACCGCTAAAATACGTTCTAGAATGTTCTCGCTCTGTCTATGAAACAGCGTCAGTTTTGTCGCCACATATCACCAAATGAACGATTTTGCACCAAATCTGGCAACCTTGTTTTTTCCAGCAACTTTCTGGCAACCCTAAGCTCAACGTTGACTCAGCCAGCAAACTTCTTTCTGCACTCCGCTGCAGGAACTTCGTTTTCGACTCTCTATGCGGAGAAGCTATCTCACCCAACGAGATATGAAGTCGTTGATCTCCGCGCAGCCGTTGGACATTTCGCAACAATACAATTCTAATATGTACTATATACTGTATGTATTCTAATATGTAACAATACAAAGTCTAATATGTTTTTCGTTCCTACAGCTTTAAGCAGCAGTAACATAATTCAATACTGATTCTTGGGAATAACAAATGTTTGCGCTAACATAGGGTCTGCGTATTAATATCTGATTCGGTATTGGATTACTAATTACCGAAAGAATGAATAACCATGCATAGCAAATTTTGTGATGTTTTTCTTAAAAGGACATCAAATTCTTTTTATACATTTGAGAAATCTAACTGCAATACATACTCAAAACAGATTTTTTTAAAATTTAATATTGCATGTTGCATTGTTAAGTATATTATATTTACATTAGCTATCAATATTTAATATTAAATAACCTATTTCTTTATACGAAGTAAATTAAAAATTATATTCGTTGCTTGTATTATAGCCAACATGCAAAATTTTGGACACAGGGATTTTTGAATGTAAACTCTCTTCCTGTAGTGTCAAACGAAACACATCGAGTACTGGTGTAGAAACGCAATCACTTTTCCGTAGAAACAGTAAATGACCTTATTGTTGTAAAAATTATTTATTACATATATGAATATTGTTACATGAATATTTTACTTTATAATTATGGTGAAAATTTCATGGCGATCGCTTTGAAAAGAGATTCGAAGCATTGCTCCTTTAGCGATTTTTCAGAAATATATTTTATTTCTGCATAAGATGTACAGCAGCTTCTTTTTCTATAGTCAAATTCCACAAGCAGATATAGTAAAATAGATTTTAAGACAGAAAATAATCACGATTTTTCTATAATATCTTTGGAATTTAGAACAAACAAAAAGAATGCATACGACGTTAATTGTTTAAACTGAAGAACTGCCATGCACATCGTTGCCTAGAAAATTGTTAGGTGACTGGGTGCCAGAGCGAGCATCCTTCTAACGCATTGGCTGTTTTTAATAAGGTTGTTGAGATAATAAGCAAGCGCCTAACTTCGGATTATTTGATGGATATGATAACCATTATATGAGAGTGATTCGGAGGAAATTTTTAGTTCTTTACATCGCTCATCTATAAATCACTATGGAAATCATATGAACTCGTAATACTAATTCTACATCTCAGATCCATTTCCTTGCTTGATTTCGAGAGAGCAACTTGTATAGAGAAGACTGAGATATAGGACTTCAAAAAATTTGAAAAACTCATTATGCCTTCCCTCAGAATCAAATATGAACTTTTCATGTAACCAGGTCGAAATGCTAATGGTGAGATTGTAATAACATATGAGAAAAATATCTTTCAGTTCTCGTAGCATATGCAAAAAAAATAAAATTTCTAACTCGGATGCGTTCATAAACGATAACGGAGTTTGAAGTCATAAGTCTAATAATCTTACCATGGACTTCTCGGTCCAACCAGAAAACGTTCCCCTTTTATCGAAAGGAATCGTATGATTTGTTTGTTTCTTATAACTCAAAAAAGAAAAGAGAATTGGTGACACTTTCCCTTCGAAATATTTTCCTCTCCAGCATATCGATTTACTTCAAAAACTGTTATTTTCTTCTCAGTCAGGAAATACGACTTTTAAAACGAAATCTAAATTTTCTAAACATCTAAGGGTACGAGTGGGAAAGATATGACGGTTTACAGTGCATACATTCATACGCTCAGAAACATTCGGATAAAGAATTCTGATGGAAAAATAGTGAAAAATGCCAGGTGGCCCGTTTTATTCAGCAGGTATATATGTGCTGACGTTAGCTGGATTTTCTATATGAGACGGAGTTAAGCTCGCTTAGTTCAAACCTACGCCTTGAGTTTTATTGCTTTTTTATAATAAAATAAAGTGGAACAAGTAACATAATGAAGAGATGTTAGAAATATCCATATTGCATATTGTACCTTCTGATCGGAATGTTTCTACGACATTTCAGAATAAATATATAGACAATAACATTGTCCTTAAAACATTTACAATGATTTTTTTGCTAGAGATATTCTTCATTTAGGAGATCAGTGATACGGCATATTCTAGATATAGCATACCCATTTTGAATAAGAAAAATTATGATAATTCAGAATATATTCTGTGCTACTTTGTTTTATTGTGGAATGTTATTTTGGCTTTAAAATCGTGCACAAGAATTAGTAGACTAATAAAAGAATATGATTTTAGCTAACAATTCCCAAACGCTGTTAGAATATAATGAGCATACAGATGACAATTTAACGTTCACATTGTTCCCATGGTATAGGATAATGCATTGATCTATCCATTCTCATTAGTCATTTTATAAGGTTTCTCCTTCAATCTCTTGACTTTCTTCGTGAGCATAAGCTGGGAAACCCTATGTGGAGGACAGTGAGCAAATCTAGGCTATGTCCTTTAGTGTTGAAGAACTACAAAGTCAGAAGGAGGGTTTAAAAGTGACCCTTTAATTCAAATAATTACAACTCTTCAAATTGAGAGTAAGCCACTACTTGGGCTGAACTAAAATAATATGAAAATAAAGTGTGTTAACAAATTCAATTCCCTAACTTAGCTTAAGTAGGACGGCGAGGGAAGCTTAACTCTTAGTGAAATGCAATAATGCGAATTTCACTAGCAAACACTGGTAATTGCAAATGCCTATGAAGGCGAACTTTCAGTAGACAGAGGAAATCTTTGCGCGCACAGCCTTACGGCGATAAATCCAAGGCTCTGTCTTTCCCCTCGTTAACTCCTGCCTTTTAA
>KK118674.1:13948-24703 GCA_000611955.2 Stegodyphus mimosarum | reverse complement strand
CCTACACACAGTCTCACGCGCTGCAGATAAAAATGTTTTTTTCTGTACAACGTTGCCATTGCCCGCTTTGAAATCCTTGAGTTTGTTAATCAACAATTCGTTAAAGTTTTACAAAATATGAAATCGTTAATAAAACAAATTCCAAATTTCAAATTTGGGCTTCCAGATGCCTATATTCGCAGCAGGATTACGGCATTCAAAATTCGATGGCTTTAGGTACCGTCGTTTTATCACAATGCGAGAAACATACACACATTTATGCACATTCTTCATTATTTAATTTCTTTAAATATAATACAGGGCTGCAATATTTTGTGGCAACAGTTTGAAAAGTGATACAGACTTTTAATGTTTCCGAAGCAAAATCGCAAAACGAAAACAATAGTCCTTCAGGGACAAAACCCCTTTGGACTAATAAAAAATTCGGCTTTTTTGATTAATTAAAAATAAAATCTACTGTCACCAACTCACATAAAAAAAAGAGAGAGAAAAAAAAGAGAAAAAACAAGAATTATGTTTTAAAAGCCGCACCGTTTATTTCCGCATTTAATTTATTTTATTAAATAATCTCTCTGGAACTCAGAGTAGTATAAAATGAAAATAATTACAAAATATTTTTTTTAAATTAATTATCATTCAACTAAAAAAATATGTGAAGAGTATTGCTATGCATATGCAATATAAAAGTGTTTAAAAACTACATTATTATTCGAATAAAGTTTTTAAAAAGAAATACATAACAATGTTTGTAATTTATGTATAATATACAAATATTAAAAAATCCTTTTCACAAAATTTAAAAAAGAAATATTTGAAGAACAGTATACTCAATATTAAATTCAATATATTGAATACTGAATATTTTTTCAATACATGTGTAATATAAAAATATTAAAATATTAAGAAAGTATAATTTTGTTCGAACAAAATTAAAAAAAGAAATACGTACTGAAGTTTGAAATCTGTATGTAATAGAAAAATATCAAACTACTATTGTTAAAGTCGAAAATACGTTATTGTAGGAATGAAATTTAAAAGAATATTCATATACATATGCAGCATACAGTATTAGAAACGCTTTCTGATTCTCATGACGGATTTTGTATTTAGTTAGCTATTTTGGGTAGAATTGTAATTAACAATGTTTTATTTCCCCGTGTAATGCAGCGCGTGACGAGTTTTAAAACGTAAAAATACAGGAGCAGGTGCATGTAATAAAAGTTTATCTCCGTAATTGATATTTAATTTAAATAAATGCAATTGTGTGCTAACTGTATCTGCAATTCTACACTTTTGTTTTCCAGAAACCTCGAGAAAATAAAAATTACCAGAATGTTCTCGTGCATGATTAAAAAGCTTATAAAAGCCGGAGAAAAACATCTCAGTTCAGTTGTTTACTAAGTTTTTCTTGTTCATTGTAACGCGGTGAGATCGGATTGAGTTCTATTTAACGTTTTAGCAGTTTAAAATATAACTACTGTGTGGTATTGTGATATTGTAAGAATATCTGTGAGGAAAACTTTCGGCATTTTGTTTTATTTCTTGCGATAAGAATAAATTTTTATTGACTTTTTATCGGACTCGTGCAGTCAATTTATTACGAACCCGTACGCACGCAACAATACACATATTCAGTATACAGTATTAGAAACCCTTTATGATTCTCATCATATAAAATAGTAGTATTTATGAAACATTAATGAGAAATTCAGCTAAAATTATTTCTTAATTGATTTACTCGACTTTCTTTTCAACAACGCATTTTTGTAACATCGAAGATAAATGAAAAATCGACGACTGGAAATAATGCTTATTTATGTAGGTCACAGTTTTATTGAAACTGTAAACAAAATAAAGGAAGTTCCCTGTTTTTTTAGTAATGTATTTAACAAGACAGATCATTATTCTACATCAATACAGTTTAACTATTAAAATTGGGGAATACAATCTTAATTGCTTTAAACTTACTTTCTAATAAGCTTCTGCAATTAGGTATATTAGGTATTTCAGAAAGACATAAAACGAAATACTCAATTTCTTCTAAACATACCATTTTCTGTATCAGGATAATCAAGTGTCCTCAACTGTTGAGAGCAGTCGCGGATTTTAAAGCAATATGTCGTTTTTATATTTGTCTGGGAAAATTTATCGCATCCTGGAAATAAACCATTTGAATTTTCAAATGCCGGTTCATACTGATAAGACATGTTTTGCACAATCAGAACAAAATATTTTTTATAACCAACTACTCCCCATTCTAAAAATGTATATTTACTAAACTTGTAAGTAATTATTACATTCCTGGTGCGCTTTGTGCTGCAAGCGGTAGCACGTTCTGCTACCAAGTAGAAGATCCGTGCATAGAAATCTGGCGAAGGCACGATTCATTTCTAATTTTTCTTGGCTTCGGAAAGGAACTCAACAGTCTCTATAGTAACGCGCAAACTAAAATGACGCGGACGATAATTCGTCTCCTTCTAGTTGAATGGAGCTCGCGAATGGATCACGTAAAACAGTCGAATCTCCCACGGATATAGAAGCGCGCTGTTATTCGGATCTCATCAGTTACTGGTTAAGACGCCAAACACGAATGATTCTGCAGAAGTAAATTCTCTTACAAAGGAGACGGAGATAGATGGAAAAAGAGCTATTGATTCTTGTAGTTATGTAACCAAACGAATTTGCTATTCAATCGGAAATGCTGTGTTATTTGTCACCCGCAAGATAGGCATGATATTAAACATGTAAGCAACAACAAAATTAAGTGGGCAAAACCATATACACAGATATTTACAGGACGTAACAGTAATAGTATAACAGTAAACTAAAATATTGTATTTGATTTGTTCACAAATCTGATTTATACGCAGTCATTTTATACGCAGTGATTTCATTCTTGTTCATGAACAAGGGAATTTCTGTTTGCAGGCTAGTATGGTGAATGCATTTACTGGGACTATATACAAATACATCTCGAATGGCGAACCATTTTTACCGCTGACGCTTGGTCTACCTATACTTCCTTTCGTAAAACATGACTTGTCTTTCGAAACAATTTTTTACCATCTTTTAACTGATTGTTCCATTGGTGAAGGGTTATTAAATTCAGGTCGTAATCGCCTCTAAACTGTTTTCGGTGATTTCGGTTCCCGTAATCACAGAACGCACATTGCTTTTTCAATGCATGACGCTATTTTGGCCGTAAACAAACAAGGTCCCTGTTGCCATTCCCAAAAATAAAAAAATTAGAACATATCAGAACGAAATTCCTTGAACTAAAGATTATATTGGTATAAATTATTTCTTGTTATTTTGCAAAATTGTTTCAACTTAATTTTGTTATCCGGTGATTAAATTATGGACACCCTGTATATTACAAAAAACATAAAATTTACTACCTACGAAACAGGTACTTTAAAAGTAGGTGTTTCTGTACATATAGAGATTAATATATCCATAACTAATTCTCAGAATATAAATTAATTCGGTAATTTAGTTACATGAAAAATAAACAGCTAACATATCTGCCAAGATCATTAAATATTTTGGGCAAACGAACACAAAAAATCAACCGTGCCTTCACCAGGATTCAAACCACGGATTTTTCAACTGCTCACTAGGCGTGTTCACCACTTACCCACCAAGCGCAAGCCCGGGGCAATGCGATAGTTCTATGTAAATGGAATTAAAATTAAAGAAGGTTATTGAGATAAATAATGCGAAATTATGATCTTTAACTCTAGAGTCTAGTTCTGTACTACATTTGACTGTACTGCTTAATTTCGAAAAGGCATTAAAGTCATGCATATAGATAGCATATTATTTCCTCTTTTCTCATGTTTGATGAATATTTTTACAAATTAACTTTAATTCATATTAATATAGGGTAAAATTCTGATTATTTTTGTCTTTCTACCATGTATTTTTTCCAATAGATTTATAACCTTTTACCAACAGAAAAAAAACAGTTAAAACCCTAAATGAAACTTCATAAGTACCACATATGAAAACTGAATATCTAATCAAGGAAGAGTGAAACTTAACATGTAAATACTTATTTAAAAAAAAACTTTCGAGAAGCAATTAAATTTTAGTTCAAGTATCATGCTTAAATTTTTTTGTCTATAAACATGTTAAAAAATTTCTTCAGAATCAATAAGAATTTAAAAATTTTCTTTTAATAGGATGTTCATTTTGGATGGCTAAAGATCATCTTGAGGTTACTAAACCTTAAAAAGGAAGAAGCCTTCTTATTTTACAGTACAATCAACGGGTTTTTTGCAAAGCAGATGCCTTTTCAGATCTATATGCTATCTATAAACAGAATAGAACAGAATCTGCACTTTCAAACATGGTAAGATTGACAGAAGTAGGAACGCATGAAGCAGAGTCCAATTGAGCCATATTATTCATGATTATAAATAGAATCCGTCAGAGCAACGGATGTGATTTATGAGGACTGGATTGCTCTCCAAAGCTCACTTCCTGAAGGTTCCCCTAAAAATGTTTATGTGTTTTAGCAAAGACGTGATTCTAGCGGACTTCACACAGATTCATAACGCTGAGGGGGAAGATGAGCAAAAGAAAAACGATTCAACACTCACGAACACCACTTACTTTGCTGAGAAAGTAAGAAATAAGAGTTGCTTTGAAAAGGCTATTAGGTTATGTTAGATAGATCTAAAAGCTGTGTAGTCAGATATAGGTGTAATAAATCTTTGCATTTTGTTGACTGCTCCAATCTTTGCATTTCATTGGTCAGTATTTGAAGACAAATACTGGCCAATGAAACTTACTAGCTCAAGCGCCATTGCAATTAGACTACATATATTTGGACACAAATACTGGCCAATGAAATTTACTAGGCCAAGCGACATTGCAATATAGACCAGACAAAAGCTATCTGTGTTCTTAATGTGTATTCAGAAATGTAAATGAAGATGCTACTGGTGCATGCGAGTCCAGCTCAGTCTATTACTGAAACAGAATCAGAAAGAAACTATGACTTGTCAGTATTTTAATTATTAGCTGCTAGTTAACTTTTATGCCAAGGCTATATATTATAAGACACGAGACTGTTTCAAAGATAGGCGATTTCAAATTAGCATTAAAAATCTTTCGAAGTGAAATGTCTCGGAATTACCAGTCACGCATCCTAGAAGAAGCTTTTAGAAAAAAGTGCAAAAGTTTGAAGCAATATATTGTTGTGTGCGCATGGGTTCGTTATATATTGAATGCACAAGTCGTTGAAAAGTTAACAAAATTTATTCTTTCCACAAGAAATAAATCAAAATGCTAAAGTATTTCTTCAGAGATAATCGTACAATATCACAATATCTCAAACGTTTAGCAAAAACTCAGTTCTAAACAGATAAAATAATTCTATCGCATAGCGAAATCGCTACAGTAAACAAACAGCAGTTCACTTTTTACAGCTACAACTACATCAACAACTGTAAGAACTGAGACGAGGTGTTTCAAATCGGCTTTTATAAGCTTTTTAATTATCAATAGATCAATCTCGATTTTTCTACATTTTTCTGGATGGCAACAGTAATTACGAAATATTTATTTATTAAGCATTAAATGCACGCGCTCTTTTATTTTTATTTATTTATTTTTGACGTAGCTTTCTCTTCAAAAATCGTCTGCGTTGCACGGGGAAATAAAAAGGAATTTTAATTACAATTCTGAATAAATAGCCAAATAAATGTGAAATTCGTAACAATATAAATAAAATAAAAAGGGGGAAGAAAAAAATGCATTAAAACTATGAAAAACGAAGGTACTGTCACTTAGACATACGAATATAGTACATTATCTTACAAAATGTAGAAATGTAAACAAAAAGCGCGTAACGATCCAAAAACATAAGCGAAACTTTGAAATGGAAGGCTGTTAAAACAATTTTTACACGTGTCCTATTCATGCAAACAATGTTTTGTGAAACTAGCCAAGGAACAAGAAGATGCTTATCAAAAGGCATTCATGCAAACAATGTTTTGTGAAACTACCCAAGGAACAAGAAGATGCTTATCAAAAGGACACATACGTTTTCCATCCATTTTGAAAAAAAAAAAAAAAAAAACTTCTTCACCATTTTCCGTATTCTTAGAAAACACGAAACTCGTTTTCATTGACTTATACTCTTATGTAAATCATAACCTCTATCAACCAGGGTAAAGTGGCTATTATAAACTGAAGTCTTTAATCATACTGCAATTTATAATATCCTAATCATAATAATTAGAAATTGCAGTTTTAAATCATACTGCAATTTATAATAGCGTCGAGCAGAATCCTGTAGAAAAATGCAACCATTAGATGCTATTAATAACGCCTGTTGATGATATTAGATATAATTACACGCTATTAGATATATTTCATAATTTTAATGTCAGACATATTTTGCTATATAAAACACTAAACACTTCAGTGAGCTTATAGGGAACTAAAAAGAATTCTAACATTAAAATATCTGATGTGGACACCATATGTCTTTCTTGTATGGCCTATTAAATTATACACATTTTTTGCTGCACTTCATTAAACTTATTTCCTCGCATTTCAATAGAGATATATTTCGAATTCAATCCATTCAGTTCTCACTTCGAAAAACACGTAAATATTTAAATGAATTTAAAGGCAGAAATACATAAAATCTCAATTGTTATTAAATATATTGTAAAATACAGTAAAACCTAAATCACGAAATAAAGTTAAAAACAGTTTATAAAAACAATTTTTACAATTAAAATTAAGAGTTCCGACCCAAAAACAAGTAAGTCGGCCAATGGGCAGGAAAACAAAAAAACTGAAAGTTAACTTTTGGTCACATTGATTAAAAAGCCACTGATGTCGGTGCCCCAAATGACTTAATTCACTATTCTACTAAGAGTTTCAAATGCAAAAAAATGGCGACCACGTTAGGCTTAGCGCCACTTAAAACTTTTAAATTGTTGATAATTCTACAACTATTGCGTGCCCATTAACTAAAGAAGTGAAAACTCTAACCAGAACATAAGAACAACATAATTCACGCAGTTTTAAAGAAAAAAAAATCTGAAAGGTTTCAGATTTTAATTACGTCCAAAGGGGTTTATTTAACATTTTGTGTGTTACCTTTGTTTATTAAATACCATGTTCTTCGCACTTAAACCATAAAATTCAGTTCAACAGCAATATCGCAAAATAATTTTAAATTGAGCATATCTTTAGCAATTTCGGCACACACTCTCACGTAACACTCACACATAAAAATGTTTTTCTGTACAACGTTGGTATTGCTGGCTTTGAAATCTTTGTTAATGAAAAATTCGTTAAAGTTTTAGAGAATATTGTTACGAATTTCACATTTATTTGGCTATTTATCTAGAATTGTAATTAAAATTCCTTTTTATTTTCCCGTGCAACGCAAATATATAATCCCCAAAGCATTACTGTTATGACTATAATATGAGTTGTCTATCTGTATTAAAAAAAAAACTCTGTTTTTTTCAGACATTTTGCAGCTAAATGAAAGAAATTTATTTAATGGTATTTTTAAATAAATCCAGGTATTTTATATTTATTTAGCAGCATACATAAGGAAAAAATATGTGCATTAAATGTCGTGATGGTATGTCATCATACTGCTAGAATTAGTTTTAGGATTATGACAGAGAAAATTTCCTGAAATTTGTAAGTATTATTTACTAATAATAAATCAATTTAGAAGGAAGAAGCAACATTAAATGATATGAATAACATTAAAACAATTAAAAACTGAATTACAATAATTGACGATATTTTGGCGAATATAGTTATTACTATTTTTACTGATTACTATTTTTTTATTTAACTGCAAAATGACAAATAAGGCATTTATTAAAAAGATTTTAAAAAAAAAATTAAAGATTTTGCGATAAAATCCCTACTATAATCTACGGCATTAGCACGATTTTGAAAATTGCCGCAAACACCAAAATAACCCCTTTAACTGCTCATCATAATAACGTCCCTAAATCTCGTGTATACCGTACATGGAAGTTAGAATTAAAGAATCTATAGGGATCTTTGGTTAGAATAGGATAAATAGAGGCTATCCTAACCTACTGTACCGCATACTAGGATTAAACGGATTTTGATGTATACGAGAATACGTATTTTCTTTAGTTCAACATGCACAGCACATGTGCATAGTCTTTCGATTCTCGAGGTTACTGGAAGCCAAAGTTGCTGGAAACTTGTTTTGCCTTTCTAAAAGACAATCTGATTGGAGCTGCGAAAATTGGCTCTATGCCAGCTGCCCGAATGACGCTCACACGATACAAAATTCGCCAAGAAACCGATCGTTTCCAACGTCGTCGCAAAACTCTTTTTTTTTGGGGGGGGGGGAATCACTATATGAAATTCCCTGACTTTTCCAGATTTTGACGAAAATATTTAAATTCCCTGACCTTTTCCCTGAATTTTTTGGTTAAATTTTCGAATTTCCTCACTTTTTCCGGTTCTACCGGTTTTCTAGGTTGCATGGCAACCCTGGTCGTTTTGAGTTATGCGAGACACATACGTACGTACAGACCTCACGAAAAAAAAAATCTGTTCTGAATCCATTGTAAATCCATTTGCCAATCGCTTTGGAAAAAGGAATGCTTTATCCTGTCCGTACGTACAAATGTCACGCAAAAACATAGTTCAAATGGATTCGAGAGCGGCCAAAATGGATATTTTCTTTGAAATATGACATTCGAAATTTTTCGCGATTACAATACTTTCTTTACTTGTACAAGGAAGTAAAAACTGATCAAAATTGGTTTTTGAAAATTTTCCTGATTTCACAAAATATTCATGTTAATTAAATTAGTTATTTGATTAATATTATGAACTACTATTATTATTGTAATTATTATAAGAGTAATAGTACTAGTATACCATGCTTGCTAACCGTACGATTCTGCAAAAAAGAAATGCTAATCTTTCCATGCCCTCTCTTAATAAGAGAGCTGATTCTAGTAGTGAAAAATGTTTAAAAATTGCGAATTATTATAGTTTTCATAATCATTTGCTTTTCCCTTTCAGAGTTTGAATTTCCAAAATGGTTTCTATGAAAAATTACTTTTTTTCTCTAAAGCTGGCATTCAGTTGAGTGTAAAAGTCATTATTTTTGTGTTTCAGATATTGTGAAATATTTGCATATAAAAAACACATTAAATAAAAATTTGGCATGCGTTAAAAGAAAATTATTGTTAAATTTCAAATTATATTCTACCATGTTTAAAAAAGTTCTGAATTAAAACGACCTGCTAATGTTAATCAGATATTTCCAATTGTATTACACACACACACATAATAAGAAGAATTTTTGGTTAAAAAAACTAAGCTATAATTTATTGAGAGGATTGATTGATTATGAATTTGTAGTACTGTTTATCGAATTCTTCCTTCCTAGATAAATTTTAGAAAAATCTTCTTAACGTAATTATTTTAATTTATTTAAAGTTTAAAATTATACGTCAATTTATTATTTTAATTTATATTTTTATACGTCAATATTCCAAGCGCATAGTGATGGTGTTGTAATAGATTTCACGCTAAGTTGTTTTTATCTCACTACAAAATTCTCTAAACATTTACATGATTACTTTAATTACAAAAATAATTCTAGTATACTTTAACATACTTTAGTCCTGAAGAATTGTTAATGAAAGATATTTCTGATGTTAACATGTGTGTTCACTGATACCTTTTATTTTCTTTGCTAGCTCTTGCATTTATTACAGTTATTCAAGTAATTAGCCTGCTTATTAAACATGCTTTACTTCGTACTAACGAGTAAAGAATATCTAACAATTTCCCTCTTGGCTGCTATTGGTTTCGGAAAGTAAAATTGTAACCTTCGGCTTTTTGAAAGGAAGATGGCTTCTTCGGAAAGTGTGAAAGATCTCCTGTAGCGTTCTAAGGGGAGTGGAAAACTTTTGCTTTACGCGGTCCTTAAATTCCTCGGCAGGAAAGGGGGGAAGAAATTTTAATTCTCGCAGTTGGAGTACACCCTACCAAACATATATAGTACATGTGCATACCCACCACAGGATGAAATGGAAAAGAACAAATCGAGAAATCACCGATATATGAGAGGTCACAGTCAGTCTTGTATCTGGGATGGAAGGCTCTCAAATTTAATTTCTTTGCAGTTTTAGTTTGTTAAAATTAAATTTAGCTGATTAAATCATTGCGTCTTTTTGTCTATTTAAATTTAGCATTAGTGTATAAAAAGAACAAATGAAATAAAATAAAATGTGTACTTTGAAACTGAATCTTATCAGAAATCTTTCAAAGTACCTATCCTTGCTCTAAACTTGAAGGCAATTACCATTAACTTTGCAATTTGGCGAACAAAAAGATCGCCATGTGTACTAAGTGAGTCATTCAAAAAAGGTAGGCAGTACCTTTCTCAGTCGAAGCGGCACACTTTTTAAAAAAACGTATACCAAACTCATTTTGGAATTCGAAGCTAAGAACCGCAAACATCAACAGCGCTGCAATTCCGAAAAAAAGGCAGCGCTACACCTTTAAAAAATGTGCGTGCTTTGCTTAGAGGCGCCGGATGGGCAATTAAAAACAGACTGTCGACGGCAGAACTTAAAAAAAAAAAACTTGGTTGTGTGGTTTTGGTCTTTAACGAAAGTAGTTTCTCTACGGGGTGCTCATCCATACGCAAAAAGTCATCATTAGTCTGGTTTCTGAATCTCAAAGACTGGAGGCCCACACCCTCAC
>KK118672.1:38120-57322 GCA_000611955.2 Stegodyphus mimosarum | reverse complement strand
GCAACAAAGTAAAATAATGAACGTTCTAATGTAAACATGATTAGTTGTACATAGCTGTAAAAAGTAAAGTTTGTGTGAAAAACAAAATGGCAAAGAATTCCAAGCGTCTTGATAAATCATCAAGAAAGGTAAGCAAAGATTATTTATTAAATGTTAAATGTTAAAAATAAGAATAAGAAAAGGATCTTAAAAAGTCAACATGGTGCCGAAACCCGGGATAACAGTGATCTTTAGATATATTATGATTTAAGTATTTGTTATTGTTTCATTAGTGATTGAACATTGAATAGTAAGATATAAGTTAAAAGCATTAAAAAAGAAGCGAGGAATGCTAAGAGCATCAGTAACAAGATTGATAGCTTAAATGGAAAAGGAAATTGAATCGGAAAATAATAAATTTGATTTATTAGAAGACGACTTATCCATCTTAAATGAAAATGAAAACGATATATTAATATTGAAGAATGAAATTGAATCTGTCATAACGGACGTAAAAGAGTATGACACCGAAATACAGGATAGCTTGGAATATAAAAATAAAATCACCTTGTATAAATCGAAGATCAATAGAATATTTAGAAAAAGAAAATATATTAAATTAAATGAGATGCCATCTAATTCTTCTACTATAGATACGATAGAGAACACAAATAAAAATGGCGCTAAACTTCCGAAACTAACCATAAATAAATTTAAAGGCGAAATATGTGAATTTCAAAGTTTTTGGGCTCAATACCAATCTGCTATACATAATAACTCTGCTTTAAAGGATGTAGACAAATTTAATTACCTCAAATCTTTATTAACGGACACAGCTTCAATGTCAATAAAGGGATTACAGTTAGTTGCCGAAAATTACGCTAAGGCAATAAATATTCTGAAAGAAAGGTTTGGTAGAAAGGAAATTCTAATAAACGCACATATGAATCGTCTGCTGAATTTAAAGCCAGTAAAAAGAAAGATGATCTTAAAATGTTACGTAATCTTTATGATAGTTTAGAAATTGAAATTAGAAGCCTGGATTTCCTTAACGTTACTTCGAATTCTTGCAGCTATTTGTTATGCCCGCTGTTAATGAGAATACTTCCTAGAGAATTGGTTTTAGAGTTCAATCGATCGTTAACCCCTGACACAGAACACAGTGAACTTAAATTACGAACACTGTGTATATGAACATTTAAACTTGTAGAACATTAAAACTTGTAGAACATTAAAACATTTAGTGTTTAAGATAACTTCAGAATCCAATCCTTAGATGAACCAAGAGTTCATCGAGGGGGAGGATGTTACAGTTTATGTAGCTGGCCACGAGATTGCGCAGCTTTTTATTTTTATGCTCTTTATATTTTCTTTACCGTATTGCGGATTTTTAATAAAAGTGTAGTGGCAACAAAGTAAAATAATGAAAGTTCCCTAATGTAAACATAATTAGTTGTACATAGCTGTAAAAAATAAAGTTTGTGTGAAAAACAAAATGGCAAAGGATTCCAAGCGTCTTGTTAAATCATCAAGAAAGGTAAGCAAAGATTATTTATTAAATGTTAAATGTTAAAAATAAGAATAAGAAAAGGATCTTAAAAAGTCAACAGTGTGTCACTCTAATACTAACTAGTGTGAATAATTTCACTATATATGTGAACGTGATATTCCTACCTTCATAATGAAAACTCAACATATAATGTTTAAAATAATACTAAATAATGTTTTGTTCATAACATAAAAAGGTTACATAAATATAGGTTACTCCTCAGGGTGGTTTACATATTCATTTGCACAGTTTATTTTTTCCACATTTTAGCAATTATATGAGTGTAAGAAGTAGTGAATTACCATTCCAAACAAATGGGATATAATGGTTTCAGAAATAATCAATTAATTTGCTGCTTTGTCCGTTTCGTGTATTTGAGATTATACGCCGTTAACTAACCGTTCCGCTTTATGTTGAGCCCTGTGCAGACAGCTGTCAATAACATCGAATTATTACATTTATATTTTAAATTGAGTTAAAATTTCTATCAGTGAAGCTTTGTTTAGTAATGAATCGAAACATATTATTTTCCTTATTATATTAAAATTATAAGTAATTAATCGAAGAAATGTAATTTCCTTCTTTTAATACATTAAAATTATTAGTAATTATTCGAAAAAATGTTACTTTCTTCTTTTAGTATATTGAAACTATTTAGCTTCTTTAATGTTCTTATTAGCTGAAATGACGAGAGCGCATACTAGTATGTTTTCATTGCTGTCTGTGTTCTTTACTATTCTCTAGGTAATTTGGTTTTATTTTTAAGAAAACCTTTATTGAAATAATAGTACGTATGACATAAAAACGTTAGAAATTTTGCCCTACCTCTTGTTCGTTTTGTTGATCAAGTCGGCCACACCTTCAGTAAAACTTGGGTTCAGATTTACCAATGTATCGTTTCCAAAAACTTCATCGTTCAGTAATCCATTGAAATACTTCATCCAATTAATCTATGAGAATTACAGTAATTAGCAGTAATACGCATCTTGTATGGAACATTAGAAATTTTCCAAATTTCTTACTGTTAGTCAATTCTTCTTATGTTAGAATTGACTGACAGTAAGAAATGTGAGTGGCGCCCATTGACTCAGCTGATCTTACAAGGTCGAAAGGGAAAACTGTTCCTTCCCCTCCTGGAACGTGAAAGGGCAGCCAGAAATTTTCCCGTGTGCATGCCCTGCGCATATCGCATCAGGTGGGCATGCACACTTTAGCAATAACTTTGGTGCAATTGCTATTACGTTTTAGGCATTATTATTAACGTTTAACAAAACCTTTTGCCTGAAACATTGCGTACAGTGAAGTGTTTCATTAATTTCATGACTGGATTTGTTTTATTAAGTCTACTGTTCATATTTTCCCAAAGTTTGAGTAATGCCTTA
This sequence comes from Stegodyphus mimosarum, assembly GCA_000611955.2. NCBI lineage: Eukaryota > Metazoa > Arthropoda > Arachnida > Araneae > Eresidae > Stegodyphus > Stegodyphus mimosarum. The sequence goes on along the minus strand of KK118672.1, from coordinate 54,412 downwards.
AAATAAGACAATAAAATAGTTGATGCACTTTTCTTTTAATATTTGATTAATATTATTTTTTTATGATTAATTTTGTTTAATCATCATTAAATCTTTTAATTATCCCATTAATTGAAATTCTTCAAATAAAGTTCCACCACTACGCATTAAAAATCATTAAAGAAAAATAAATAATTACTAATTTCTTTTTATGCTTTAGATATGTAACAGTAATAGATTTAAGTGAAACAGTAAAATATATGCTTAAAAAAAAGTAGGAACAGATCAATTAATTTACCTGAAAAAAATAGCATTTATTTACATAATTTCTCTTTAAAATACTTACAAATGAGAATGAAAAGAAATATTAAAGCATTTACTAAGACTGCTATTACTTCTTTATGCATCTACATAGCTTTAACATTCCACATCATCTCCTTGTTTCTATTCTAAATTATCGCACACACATTTACTATATATGTAATAAAAGCAGACACTCAACGTAGTGAAGCAAACTTAGAAATAACGATGTATTAGAAAAATTGGTGGCATAGAAATGTTGATCCATAATATAAACTATCTTGCTAGCCTAAGCAGATTAAATAATCCTTTTTATGTTAGTAAACATTTCAAAGTATTTACATTTTTGACAGCTTTGTATTAAGAATAGAGCAGCAAGCGCAGTATATCTCGGCCAAAGTACAGAAAGCAAGTAACTTGTGATCAGGATGAATAATTCAGAATGAATTAGTTTCGGGTTTCAATGGATTTGATTGGATAAGTAATACTGCTGTAAAATTGTTATTGGCTGTTTGAGTTTTGGCTTCATTTACATCACAAGCTTTATGTAAGAGTCATATGACATGGAATAATCTCGAAATTACGCAGTGCGGAAAAACATTTCTATTTTTAGATTATAGATGGGAAATTCCAAATTAAAATTAATCATTAAGGGGCTATTGTTAATTTAAACTATGATTAATATTTACATATTTTCTTAGCTTACACACAGAGAGACATATGTAATATATATATATATAGAAATGATCCGCAGATTACTTTTATAAGACAAAAGTAAGATGATTATATTTTATTGGCAGATTTAGATTACGGCAAAGCATACAAAGTGCTAATTGCCTCTGTGAAGAGGAGCCTTCGTGGAAGGTTGTTCATAACTGGAACTGGCTCGTATTCACATGTTAAACAAAGGAAATTCCGTGACTAATCGACAGAATCAGCTCTTTTACTGGAATTTGAATCAGGGATGAACCATTAGTTTTCAGCGTTTTTACTGCTCGGCTAGTGAAGGGCAAAACTAAAGAAAACATAGCAAGATAAAAACGCTGGGGGAGGGGGGATATGAAATTCTCATCACTGCATTTGTTTTGGAAAAAATTCAGTTATAGCTCTAAAACCTTTTATCATTCGATGTTATAACGAAGGTTGTGTATGAATCACCTGCATGATTTACTACAGTTTGCTAAGGTAGATTCTCTGCAGATTGGAAATACGTACTTTCTACACAGAAATGCTACAACCTTCTTTGCAGAAGAGATATACATGACTTTGGCCTCACAGCTGCAAGTAAGCAGTCGGCTACTGCAAGTGATTTCTGCCTCCATTTGTTAATATTTCCTTGATCCTTGCTCATCACTATAGGATCTCACTACAATCTTGTAAAGATTGTGGAGTAAGATCTTCAACGCTTTCCAAAAATCTATTTGCTGGAGAGTCTTATGTCATACACTTGAGGTCAGAGATAATAGTAGGTGCTGTTTTAACAGGTCTTAGCCTCTCTTCGTCCTCTGGAAATCTCTGCTGATACCATGAATCAGTGGTAAAACTCGTGACCTGTAGCCTTGAAAGACACAATATAAGGTATATTAGCTGTTATCACTACGTCATCGCCATACATTTCAAGAGGCAGGATTTTTCTGTCTTTAGATGAGGAAGAAAAACACCTTCAGTCTCATTCCTCAGTTCGTCAGCTGCAAATTGGTACTCTTCTACACTACTTTCAAGAAACATGAGGATTGATTGCATTGCCGCTTCCCCATCATCTCTCATGTCTACCGGCATCTAGTTTTCCTCTTTTGTGTGGTAGTAGGTATGGACCTTTCATATGAAATAAACGATATTTGGCATCGACAACTGGGAAATCATGCACTGACTCTATACGGTGTGCAATGAAGCGTTTATAATCAGCATTTCCATGTCTCACTAGCCTAAATTGGTTTTCTGCTACCCCTAATTTCCTCGAGGGGTTACACGGGATTGCTTTTATTTGGTTGCTTTTTAATCTCTTTTTTCGAATAATCTGATGGGACTTCCTCACCACAAACAAAGCAATGGGTTTTAAATATGTACTCAGGTATGAGCGAACGTAATATAGGTGCATTAGTACTCTCTTTACTCCTCTTAACAGAAGCAGCAGTCTGGCTTTCGTAGTGTACTATTTTCTACCTTTCTCGCGGACCTCAATTTGTGTACACAACAAAACTACCTTTCCTTCCTTTCGCTTTTGATTTGCTTAGGAGAATGATTTTAACCCCTTTACTACATCTGATTGTGTTCCATCTTCCAACGATTCGTCACACGTACTACAAGCCCGAGATATTATGTTCACATAATAACTGAAAAAGACGCTTAATATTTAATCACATGCGATGGCATCCGGGCACCAACTGAAAGGTTGGTTACTAGATTAAGCGACTTCGAGAAGATTTGAAAGATGGGAGTATTCGGGGGCAAAATATTTGCTCCGAATATTATTTACGACAAACAGGTGTCTCCGCAGTGCCTTGTAGAATCGCCTTTAAAAAGTGTCCATCTAACTACGCTTAATGTTTTCAGCGTGCCCTATCGGGTCACACACTGTCCAAACATTAAACTTGATATATGCACTTTTTATAACTGTATCTACTTTAATTTTGTCCAGAGCTGTCATTTTTCAAAAAAAAATATTTAGTTTTCGAATTATAAGCGAAAGATTAAGAAAAGTTTGGTAAAATTTGAGATTTTTTTCGATTTTTGTTCCGAAGCCGGCCTCTGGAGAAGTGGCAAACCTAAAAGTTCAGCCCCCCCCCCTACCGAAAATAAAACATATAGAACCGATTGAGAAAAAAATTCTTTATTTTGTTTCCAGGAAACACCCTATTTTAACCTTTGATGACTGGACATTATATGAATATTTATACGGATATTTTAATATTAATTCACTTTTTCTAAGCCGAATTTTATTTATAAAGCATGCTCCACTACTGGTAACAGTAAAAATCTTATTTGTGAAGACAGTGCCCATTATCATTTATGGTATTATTTAAATGTTTTAAGGTATAATCGCTTTACCTTTGGCACCTCCTGCGCAAGCTGATTTACGGTGTACTTGTGATACATAGCGTCCAAGTTCCGTCTTTCCTCCATTGGCGCAGTGAGCTATAGAGATTGAAAAGACGGTTATTTAACACCTTCACTGCATATCAATTACAGAATTACATATCTCGGACAGATTACTAATTGAAATGAAACAACAAAAGGTATTTTAAAGCAAACTGAAAAAATAAATGAAGTCTTGAATTATTTAATATTAAGATCACTCTAATTAATACGTGACAGTAACCCCTTTCTATATACGACATCTGAATTTTCAATAGAATGAATGTTTTTAAGTATAAGTAAATGTTTCTTTTTCTTTTTCATTCTTACATTTTTAAAGCCTCTTTTGCTCTGCTAACTGAATATCTGATCACCTTCAACTGGAACTAAATTTTCAAACTCCATCTTGTCTACTAGCGTTAGGCAATGAAATCGATGAATACTGCAGTTTCGATGCTGGTTCAGAGCTTGACAAGCAAGCAGACTTCATGGGAGATTTCATGGTAATCTTCATCTCCAACGTATGGCTGATTTTTCCCATAAAACGTCCTCCACGAAAGCAAAAATCTCCGTAGACAGATATTAGGCGAATGCTTTGCCATAATCTAAATTACCCAATTCAAGTACGTATTAAAGATATGAAAAAATAGAAACATATCTCACATTTATGGATCCAAAATATTTGATATTTGTAATTTGACGTTATTACTTTCTTTTGAATTTAAAAATAATTTAAAATTTAAAAGAATTAAAAACGAAACTGCCTGGATTAGTGTTATAGTTTCTTTAAATTTCTTATGAGTAATATTTACAATAATCGTGTAATTTTAAAATTTCAAAAACTTTTCAATTTTTTATAAAATTATCTTTTAACGCTGGCATTTGAGTTAAGTTTTATATGCAGTTTAAATGCACAAAATACGTGCATTCTTGAAGTGTTGCAGAGCATTTGTAGTAAGCACTATATTAGACACTGCACATAATGAAATTTAATTCTTAATCTGTCAGATAAGTGTAAATGCCGTAAATGCTAGAGAAATTCGTTTTATAAGTATTAACTGGCGTTATCAGCAGAATGGTTTGCTTTCCAATCACCTGGCGACTAAATTTACATCTTTCTGTTTCAAAGATGAAAATACGCAGGCTTAAACACTTAGAAAGTTAGCTACTATTTCTCCAATAGACTAAGTATGAAATGTTGCATAAATGCTTTACAGTCTTAACTTAATGATTAAATTGGACGTTAAATTCAACACGTGGTATTTTAGCCATCATATAATGAAGCTGCTCCTCCTAACTGCAATGAAAAAATTCATCACATAAAGCGCTGCTATCTGGGCACTCCATATGACGGCCATTAAATTCCGCACTCTCAGCTCAGTCCAATGTACTCTCTGTATTAATATAACAAGAGCATTTACACCACATCTATAAATGCTTTACAAGCACTCGCGATCAAGATGAAGAGTCCTACTCATTCGCATTCAAGATGAAACTAAAGCCGTAGCAACGGCAGTTTTCTAATCAAAGAAAACTGCAACTGGTAATGGTGTCGCCTTCAACCCAGAAAGTTAAGACGAAAAGCCCAGAAAAATTGACAAACATTCTGTAGAGACATTAGGTTATTTCACCATCAAAAATGAGCAACGCCCTCGACGGGACTCGAACCTCTCGAATTTGCGACGAGTGTGCTGGCCGTTACACCACGAAGGCATGTTAAGAAGGCGGAAGAAATATCTTGTAACTTATCAAAAAATTCTTTGCATCCTCCAAGATATCATGAACCAACTACCCCCCAAAAACCCAATACACAGCCTACAACAATGGTCCAAAAAGTGAAGGAAAAGTCGCATCGGCAACACTATATCAATTTCGGATCATAATTAAACATGGTATGGCCAAGACAACAGCGTATACCCGAGAGAGGTGACAGTGATCCGTTTCAGTAAGGCATGTATTCTAAAACTCTCGACAAACACCATATCGTCAGCAGTCAGTTCTCAATTTGTGCAATCAAGAACCAACACTACAACTCTGCATTAGTGAAACAAATCCAAAAACATCATCCGGACTAACAAAAGTGAATTTATCATTACGGGGACCGGAGATCACACCATCTGCGAAGGTAATGAATGAGCCGACGCCCTTTCCAAATAAGCAGCAATGTGGCGACGCAGTTGAAATTCCACTGGAATAAATCTGCCCTAAAACTAAGCTAAAAACCTTGCACATGACAGATGGAACATGAATGGGAGGAAAAACACCAAGGATATCGAACCTTCAGCTTCCTACCAAAAATGATGAAAATGTATTGAGCAGTTCTCATTAACTTTCCCAGTACATCTCAGGATTGCCGATCTACTTCCATAAAAGAAATAAGGCACCTACAAATGCTGGCGCAAGTAAGGAAAGGGGCAACTGAAGTACTACATGTTCCAGTGTGTTCTAACAGAGAACAACCACATTAAGCATACCATGGACATTGGGTTGGATTCAAGAGATTCTTGATTAAACACTGCAAATTCGCATTAAAGTGGAAGTTCTTCAGATTCAGTGTCTTGAGTTGTGGGATCCTCGACACTCCACTCCTTGATATCTCTGTAACTAACATCATCTCTTAATGCGCCACTGTTAATCTGTACTTCGAAATCATATTGCATAAATACTGTAAAACTCCATGTGCACTTTTATTAATCCATACGTTAAAATATAAACCAATACAAAATCTTTGATGCAATATCAATTTAAATATCAAATCATTATAAAAGTTCGCTTGAAATCATAAATATCTAACTACACAATTTGCACCGGGCTTTTTATTTAATTGATGCTCATTAAATTTCTTAATTTCTCTTTGAATATGTATAAAAACTTATAAAACTGCATTTTCCCTTTTATTCTATATTATCCTAGTAAGGTTTATCCTAATTTTATAACACTTATTTTAAGTTTATCCACCTTGCCTATCTCTTCTAGCTTCAGCTTACAATTTCCTACTAGAATGTATTTTCAGAAACGCGTTTAATGCAAGTGAGTATGAGTAGTATTTAAGTCGATGTTTCACTGACTTCGTTAGAGAACCAGAGTTTGTGACTACCTCGCTTTGCCGTTGGGCTATGTCCCTCTCCAAGCTATTACTATGCTCGGCCGTACTTCAGGCCCTTGACAGCTTCGCCAACTTAATTGAGATTTAGAGGCCAACAGTAGGATCCTGATAGCTTCAGCTATATCTTTTAGTTAAGTATTAGCTAAACTTTATAATTCTTATTAATTTCAGTTCAAGCTCAAGTGGAGGCTTTGTTGTACTCTCTGAGGTAGGAGCCGACTGTGTTCATCCTTATTTTGAGAAATAAAGGGTAATAAACCCTTCTTGAGTCTTTTGTCTCTGTTCACGCACTCAAGCGATTATTCGTTTATCGGTGTAAAAGGGTTTATACGTACATTTAACTGTTCTCGTACATTTAACTGTTAAATAAAAGGGTGGGAACGCCCCATCCTTAGCATTCACACTTCCTTTGAGAACTGCCTCGCAATAGCCTGGCTTAGTCGATGAAAACTATTAATTCGATCCGAGTTTTCTAATCTCGATAATGAGCTCTAATGAAATACATATTTCATGATTTTCACAACTTACAGCGTAAACTCAAGCCAGTTTCGAAAGTTGTCCACGAAGATACCCTCGCATCATCTTTCGTTCTTACACTATATTCAATTTAATAAGCTGTAAGACCCACTTGTCTATCTCCTGATGTGACAGTTAAAGTACACACAGGGAAGGGTAAAAAGAACCCTTTATTAAATCTTCAAAATTCACACTGCGTCGACTTGACGCTAACACACTACACCTCACTCGGGCGGTAACTCAAATAACAAGAACTAAACTAAAACTTCGAAGATATTAACAAGCAATAGAATTACTTTACAGGGCTCAGGTAATCCTGCTTCCTAAAACCGCGTCGAATATCTAGTGGCAGCAAAGTAATAGCTGTTACGCCCCGTTAACCAGCAATAAATGCAGAACAGAAGCTCACGCTACAAAAGTACAGCGCTTGCAGAAACTCTGTCTAACTTTACTTTCTAGCACTCGTTATTTAAACCTTTCCTCCTCAAGGTAGAATTTGCATTAATTGACGCGCTATCAAATTTGAATATTCTGGCATTGACAATTAATGAAGGCTTATAGGAAAGAAAATATAACTTAAATAAATTGGTTATTTAAAATAAATATAAATACATACAAAGCATTATTAAAATAATCTAATCTTCAGGATACTGATCAAGAACACACACAATCTTAACATCACAAAAGCAAAGGAACACTATGTTTCAGGTTTCTACTTTCAAGTTTATTCAAGACAAAAACTAATTCAACTGGCGCTGTCAGATCCAAAGACAAGAAGTTATATCACCGGAAAGATTTACGCCCACTTTGGCGATTAAAATAAATTTCAACATAAAAATTTCTTACAATTATAACAATTCCTTGGAGAATGTCTTTGTTGTTTGTTATATTAAATATACTATGAATGCTCAGTTTTATATATGTAGAATATTATATTTGTCAAGAAATACTGATAATTTTGATAAAATTTGTATACATTATTACCGTTGGATGCAAAACAGGTCAAATTTAAAACTATCAAATAATCTTTGATAACTAATTAGCAAACGAAACAAAGAAAGCTTTTTATATGGTTCAGAATTCAAATTTTAAAATATCTGATGTGTACGCCTCATGACTTCCTTGTACGGAATATTAAATTATATGCATTTTGCATTTCATTTAAACTTATTGGATTGAATTAAATCTACTTCATCGATAGCGCATAAACCCCAATGGAATAAATGCACTCTTTAAAATTCACTATATTTGTTTACCACAGCGACATTCTTCACCTAACCGCTGCCACGTGTTCTGTTAAAATATTATAATAAATCTAAAACGATGTGTTAAAGAAATTAAACAAACAAAAGAAACAGTTTTTTCGCTGTTCATTCAGTACTTCTCAGTCAATTTGTTCTGTTCTCACTCCGCGACAAGACAAAAATACATAAAAACTCAAAATATCTATATTAAAAATTGCGAAGTAAATCTAAAACACTTATTTCGTGGAAAAAATTCTAGAAGGGATTAAGCATGATTTAATTGGCAATAATAGAAGAAGGCTTTATCTTTAATGTTGCGAAGTTTAGTTTCCTTGTATTGGCAACTAATCCAATATTCTCCTAAATCTGAAATGTAAAAAAATATGTCCGCCATGAGAAAAATGACTTAGCCGCACTTAAACAACTTTTAAATTGTTGATAATTCTACAAATTTTGTATGCAGATTTACTAAAGGCATAAAAACTTTAACCGGAAGATAAGAAAAACACAATTCAATCATTTTTAAAGCAAAAAATGCGCAATTTACTAACATATAAGAATAAAGAAACTGAGCTCACTGAGCCGAGTAACAGAGTGGATATATATATACATAAATTTATATACCTTTGATGCGACGGATTGTAACGAAAATAGGAGATGTACATCTATATGTTATGGCAGTCCTATATATAAAATTTCAACGTTCTGGGGCTACTCGTTTTTGAGTTATGCGAGATAAATACATACGTACGTACTTGAATGCGCACAGACGCCACGAAAAAATCATTTCAGATTTCATTTTAAATGTTTTATACATTTTGTTTTTGGAAAAAGAGTCCTTTATTCTGTTCTTACGTACGAATGTCACTGAAAAACATCGTTAAATTGCATTCGATAGCTGTCAAAATAGTTATTTTCGTTGAAATATGATATCCGAAATTTTTCGCGATTACAATACTTCCTTTTTACGTCGTACAAGGAAGTAAAAACAGCGACCAAATACGTAAGTTAACTATTCGTATTATAATTATTTCCAAACATTCACATAAAGTAATACCCGGAACTGGTCAGCCGTATCGTATAATAAATATAAAATGAAGTCTTTATAAGGGTAAAGAAAAAATTGCTGTTAAAATGTACAAGAGTAAGACGAAGAATAGTTTTATACATACATTCGCGAGTAGCGTTTCGAAACGAAGCACTTCTCTGAGTTCATCTTCGGAAGTGTGTTTATCTGCACCCAACTTATTTGCTGCATTCACCATTAGTTTGAAATAAACATCTGTGATGGAACTATTTAATCCACTGAGGAAATCTTCACGTGGTATCGACAATCTTGGCTGATCCAACTAGAAACAGAATTAAAATCGTAAATAAATTAAATAAACAATATTATATTTACATAAATAATTAAAAATACCTAAAACTTATATGTATTGCAGTTTCCTAGCTTTCGTAATTTTATGTTTTACACTTGATATTTCTGAAAAAAAGATCACCTTTAAATTTTTTTTAAAGAATCTTCAAATTATCAGTTGTTTATTATTTTAAGAATATTAAAATGTTCACTTTATTTCTTTAGTAGAGTAAAAATTTCAATTGTTTGTTCTTCAAGGAAAGAATTCTCAGGATTTCGAACACATATTAGCTTGGAAAACTAAAGAATAATCTCAAAATTGAACCGGCATGATCTTTGTTGTTTCCTATGTGAAAGCATGCATACTGCGAAAAAAAAGGGATAGTTTTATATTTCCCGTTCCACTGGGCCGATTGACGAAATTCAACAGCACGAGTAATTTTTTAAAAAGTAGCTCTGAAAATTTTAGCGCCTCAGTGTTAATTCAATTCGGTGTATATTTATTAATCTTCCTTTTTTTATTAAACTTATTTAATTCTTCCTTTCACGTTTAGAAATTTAGGTTCATTCCAAATACAATTCCCCCCATTTTCGCCCCTTTATTTTTTATTTTTAAAATTTGTAATTTTAAGTAATTTTTTTAATTTTTCAAATTTTTTTTATTGTAACGGCAGTTCAGAAAGCTCAGTGGCCCTGCAACCTTTCAATTATAAAAATTTTGCCATCATCTTAAAGCAGATGCATTTCTAACCATACCTACAAAAAATTAGAATTTTTTTGTTCAAAATTTTCGAAGACAGAAGTGAATTTATATATTGGCGGGTTTTGAAATTTGGCGTATTTGTTGGAAGCGATAAAACATCAAATGAGGCTTAGGCACTTTCTTAAAATTATTTGAAAATAGGAGCAACGTGACTTTATAATGAAACCGCTCGTTTACATTGAAAAAAAGGGAAGGAAAGTAGGTTGCTACAAATGAGGAAGTTCACCAAGTGAATTATCCTTGGCGCAAACTGAAAAAAATGCGCCAAGATAAATTTTTAAATTTCTACGTAAATGTGGCACCAAATTTTGCAACGTTTAATAGTTAGACATAATTTGAGTCGTAGAATAGAAATATTGAAAAACAATTGGCATGACCTTTCAGATAAATGCCGATTTTGTATCAAAATACATAAGAACAGCGCTATATATATATATATATATACATAATACATCTCCTAAGTCGCGCTTTCGGGACATGAAAAAGCCAATCGGCCCAGTAGAACAGAAAATATAGAACTGTCCCTTTGCATCCCAGTGTACTTTGCCTGAATCATTTTATTTTTGGATTTTTGAAATTCAAATATGCACTTTCGCAATCTTGAAATTAATCTACTTTTTGAATGCAAGAATGAAATGAAATATCTATGCAACATAAAATCATAAGAAATGAAGGCAATATTATATAAATCGTGCAGCTTTCTCTTTGTTCAAAGAATTCCATGATAACACTGCAGAAACAATCTTCACAGCTCTTCTTGCATTTCCGGCGCGGAGAATGGCTTAGGAAAAATATTCTTAAGCCTTATTACCTAATGTTTCACATAACGCATAGTGAGATGTGGACAGTCACTTCATTCTGTGGATATTCTCATTCTCCAGAGGACGAATCTGTAAGATTCTTTCAAGGAACAGGCGTTTTGGCTAAATTGCTACTAAAGTTTAAAGGAACCATGAAATGAAATTGTGTTTCGGAGACGAAGTACAGTGGCCCTGCAACCTTTCTTAAACGTCAACAACTTAAAATAGGAGGACCTGGTATGATCGTTGAAGTGGATCAAAGTATGTTCACCGAACGCAAACATAATACACTACGGATTCTACCACAACAGTGGATGTTTGGCGGAGTTTGCCCTGAAGCAAACGAATGTTTCCTTGTGAAGGTATCAATCCGATTCATGAGCACTATATTAGAAGCAATTGAGGAAAATCTCGAAAAAAGAACTAGTAGGCGTAAATTAATTCCTAATGAATCTTTAGACGAGTATTTTTTGAAAATGAAAGAAATGTGTTCACGAGGTAACACTGAAGATGCTTCATTAATTAAATATGTCATAGACGGTATTCCAGATTCGATGGTTAGGAAAATTATACTATATGGTTGCGAAACAATGCCTGAATCTTTACAGCCGAAAATATCGCGGCAAAAACATCGCGGTCGAAAACGTCGTGGAGAAAATAACGCAAGGCGAAAAGTCGCGGCACAAAACATAGTGGGAGAAAAGAAAGCAAAGAGAAAATATCACAGATCTAAAACATCGTGGTACAAAATGTCGTGGTCGAAAAGAAAGCGGTTCAAAAACGTCGCAGTTTAAAAATATTGTGGTCGAAAATATCGTGGTAAAAAATAAAGTACCTACAAATCATCGCATGACACGCGTTTGCATCGCACACATGCGCTTTTCAAATCCCACACTGACATAATATGTAGCTGACTTTCATCATAACTAACAGCCCAACATCCAAAAAAGTGATTGCACGCTGTACATGAAAATGTTTACCATACTTTAGAAATAAATGGAAACAAAAGAAAATATAATTTTTACTAAAACAATATCAGATCAACAAATATGGAAGAAAATAATTTGATAATTAACTAAGCAATTTTTATAGAGGCAACCTCATACAGTTATTTATCTTCATTTTTCTGAGCAATTTTAGACCGGATTGTTCATAAAAAATTATCACTATAAAAAAAGGTTAATTTATTAATTGCCCTTGTTAATTAACCATGTAAATTTAAAATTCTATTAAGTTTAATAAGTTGCATTAGTTTTCTACTCATTTTCTATTTCAAAATGCTTAAGTTCCCTTCTTATTTCTTCAGCAAAAATTTATTATTTCATTCAAAAATATGAAATATAGAATTAAAAGAATTCTTCTTTCCTTCTTGCGCTCCCAAATCTTTATGCGAACCAGCATTTACAGCATTTAAAACCTTAAAAACGTATGTGTGCGATGTTATCGTCACGGGATGATTTGTAGGTACTACTTTATTTTTTACCTCGATATTTTCGACGGCGATGTTTTTAAACTGAGAAGTTTTTCAACCCCTTTATTTTCGATCACGATATTTTGTACCACGATGCTTTAGAACTATTGTTTTCTCTTTGCTTTCTTTTCTCCCACGATGTTCTGTACCACGACCTTTTCGTCTTGCGTTGTTTTCTTTGTGACGTTTTCATCCACAATGTTTTCGGCGGTTACCAGTAAAATATAGTCCGATTCGTGGAAATCATACTGCACTCAAAAACTGGAAAAGGAAAGTTCCGAACATTTCAAAGTGATCTATAAATACAGTTTTGTGGAGAAGGGAAACGAAAGAGGCATTTGAAAAAAAAAAATCTTAAACGATATTAAATTTTTATGCCTCCGAAGTAAAAATTCTTATAATTAACATTGGTTAACATTTTTTATGTGTATACTTATTTATGTGTGTTATGTGTTTTTTATAAATATCTCTGCGAGATTTGCACCGGCGAAATGGAAAAGTACCCAAATTGTTAACCCAAAATGTAAGAAGAAAGGAGAAGTTATACTCTGATAATGTTTATCAGATGTTTTTAACATTTTAAGTAGTATTCTGTTAAATAATGCCAATGATATATTTATTCGTAATCTCAAATTCATGCCTACGAAGTATTGCAGGAATATGTCATATAAATCTTTATACAAGCATTTCCCACTAATTTTAAACTACGATACTTCTATGTCTATTACGACATAATTATCAAAGAGAGTTTTGTTAAATTAGGCATATTCACCTCAATGATATGAGCTGTGTTGTTCTTATAGTCCTGCGTAACATCAAAGCTCATAAGTACATTGAAATAGTAGCCCCTTCTGCGGAATTCTATGAGAGTATCCAGCCAGTCGAAGGAAGCTTCTCTCCACTTTTCTCCTTCTACTACAGGCCAACCTCCGAGATTTTCTAAAACATTCTTCAGAGGCATACCACCCACTTCATCGATACTAGCTGCAGAAGGAAACGTTAATCGAGCTTAAACAGCACAATGATAACCAGGAAGTTTAAACGAGACCATTAACATGAATTTGGTTATATTAAGACTGAAAAACAAACGATTATCCATCTGACAAAAAATCTGTGGCATTAGCTTTTGTTAATCAAAATAATCCTCCTAATATTAATAAATTTAATAATTGAAGTCAATTTTAATGAAAATTATCAATGTATAAGTTGTAGCTAAATGTTTATAATTATATCTTTAGGTATATTATATCTTTTATGCATAAAAATAAAATTAAAAAATCTGATATGTACACCACATAAGTTCCCTGTACGAAATATTAAATTATATGCATTTTTTCCTGCATTTCATTTGACCTTATTGGGTTGAATTAAATCTGCTTCGCAGATAGCGCATAAAGCACGACAGAATAAATGCACTCTTTAAAAACACTATATTTTTTACCATAGCGACATTCTGACGCTAGGTTCACTGAACAGAGTTATATCTGATTTATTTTATAACTCAGAATGCACAAAAATTATATATATCATCTGAAGAATTATATAATCGTTGCCACATGTTCTATTCAAATCAATAATAAATCTAAAACGATGTATAAAAGAAATTAAACAAACAAACAAACAAACAAAAACCAGTTTTTCACAGACGATCTAGTATTTCGCATTCAATTAATTCAGTTCTCACTTCGCGACAAGGCAAAAATACATAAAAAGAATACATACATTTCAGATTACATACATACATTGAGATTACATACATACATTTCCTCGAATAAATTCTAGAATAGGTTAAGCATGATTTAATTTGCAATAATAGAAGAAGGCGTTATCTCTGTTGTTGCAAAGTTTAGTTTCTCTAGCTTGGCAATAAATCCACTATTCCGCCAAGCTTCAAATGTAAACAAATATGGCTGCTTTCGTAACCATAATTAGGCTTAGCTTCACATAAACATCTTTAAAATTGTTACAATTCTACAAATATGGCATGCAGATTTACTAAAGGCGGCGTAAAAACTTTAAACGGAAGATAAGAACAATATAATTCAATCATTTTTAAAGCAAAAAACGAGCAATTTACCAACATATAAGAATAAAAAAAATCTATGATGAGGCATATATATATATACACTCACGTTTGTGAAAATTGCAACACCATGAAGGACTTACGCGAGTGAGCTGAAATTTTCAGGAAATGCAAAGTAGCGCATGATATGCAAATGATTAGAATTGCAAATCCGTAGCGCATGCGTATGCTGAGCAGCGCCCTCTGAACGGCTGATGGATCCGAATAAATAGACGGCTGTAGCGAGGCGTGTATGGTTATCGGTGGTTATCTGCTAGTGGTAAACGTTAACTCAATCTGTACTTATGCCTCGTCGACGAAAGAGAGCGAGATTTGAACAACTTACAGAGTTTGAACGAGGGAGAATCATCGGCCTTCGTGAAGCTGGATTGTCGTATCGTGCAGTAGCCTCTCGTGTGCAGCGTAACAGCAGCACAGTGATGCGCGTTTGGAAGCAGTGGACGGACGAGTGTCGGACAACTCGGAAATCCGGGAGTGGACCCCGAAATGTGACGTCAGCTCGCGATGATAGACACCTGGTCCGCATGGCGCGGACGGACCGTACAGCTTCCTCTAGACAATTGGCAGCACTGTGGTCAATAGCTACAGGTGTTTCATTGTGTGCTTCATCAATTCGTAGACGTCTGCTGCAGTGTGGACTGCGCGCACGGACTCCTTTATACAGGATCCCCCTAACGCACGACCATCGCCGCCTGCGGCTACAATGGGCCAATCAGCATAGAGACTGGCGTGCTGATTGGCAGCATGTCGTGTTTTCTGACGAATCCCGCTTTAATTTGTGGTACCATGATGGCCGCATTCGTGTCAGACGCTATGCCGGTGAACGCCACCTTCCGGAGTGCATTATCGAACGCCACAGTGGACGAACACCCGGAGTTATGGTCTGGGGCGCCATAGCATATCATAGACGATCTCAATTGCTACGAATTGTGGGCAATCTGAACAGCAACCGGTATATCCGTGAAGTTCTACAGCCCGAAGCTGTTCCCTTCCTTCAAAGCTTGCCAGGCGCTGTATTTCAACAGGACAATGCCCGCCCTCATACTGCTCGGATTGTTAAATCCTTCTTTGCAGCGCAGCAGGTACAGCTTCTTCCTTGGCCTGCGTGTTCCCCGGATATGTCGCCAATTGAACATGTGTGGGATGTCATTGGTCGGCGTCTTGCTCGTGATCCTCGTCCTGTTGCGTCTGCAGACGAACTTTGGGTACGCGTACAAACGATATGGAATGCTCTTCCTCAGTCAGACATTCAAACTTTGTTTGACTCCATGCCACGTCGTGTAGCAGCACTTATTGCGGCGCGTGGTGGCCACACAAAATACTGATTCTGATCTCTTGTTCTTGTTTGTTTGCTTTGAACATTTAATCATGGTGTTGCAATCATCATGGTACCACAAATTAAAGCGGGATTCGTCAGAAAACACGACATGCTGCCAATCAGCACGCCAGTCTCTATGCTGATTGGCCCATTGTAGCCACAGGCGGCGATGGTCGTGCGTTAGGGGGATCCTGTATAAAGGAGTCCGTGCGCGCATTCCACACTGCAGCAGACGTCTACGAATTGATGAAGCACACAATGAAACACCTGTAGCTATTGA
>KK118672.1:0-29281 GCA_000611955.2 Stegodyphus mimosarum | reverse complement strand
CCAAGAGACTATGCCTCACAAGTAAATTACTGGCGTCGTCCTGCTCAGCGGACAGCTGTCTCAGGGAGACGTCTATACAATCCAGTAGGTAAGCGGGAGGGGCAGGGAGAGAACAGGCACACGAGGGGAAGATCTTTTCACCCTCTTTGAATTTCATGTGTCGAAGACGCCCACTTCTAAATCTGGCAGCATTTAACACGAATTGCTTAACACATATTTTAATTTGCAATTATTGTATTTTCGAATGTCTAGATACACTGATTCACATTGAAAATGCAACACCAAGAAGGAGTCGTCAGAAATTTATGCAAATTTTAGAGTAGACGCGCGTCACTGAATTATGCGAACGATGTGAAATGCGCAGTTCTCCGACGCTCGTGAAATAAGATATAAGGGAAGGAACGTGCAGAATGGGCAATATTCGTGTCGTTATTTCGGCCAGACGTATAGAAGAAAGTTGGGTTTTGTCCCGGAGGATACGTGTAATGGGAGAGAATGCCAGGCCGCCGTCAACGAAGGCACTTGCAGCAGATAGACGATTTTACGAGGGGTATGGTGATCGGACTGAGAAGGGCGGGTTGGTCCTTACGTCAAATAGCAGCTGATACCCACATGGATGCCAGTACGATGCATCGGCTATGGCGAACATGGTTGGAAGAAGGGAATGTGGGAAGAAGGAGGAATGCAGGTGCAGCCAGAGTGACGTCAGCACGCGTGTATCGACGCATCCGCCGACAAGTTGTGGCGGTCCCGCAAGTCACTTGTATCGCGATTCTGCAGCATGTGCAAGATACCCTGGATGTTCCCGTGTCGACGAGAACCATTTTCCGTCGATTGGTTGAACGTGGCCTGCACTCACGGCGTCCGTTATGAAGACTGCCATTGACCCCACAGCAAAGACGCCAACGTTCAGAATGGTGCGGGATTGGAGTGACGTGGATGACAGAATGGCGAAACATCGTGTTCTCAGATGAGTCACGCGTCTGTTTATCCAGTGACAGTCGACGTGGAGACAGATCTAATTCGGCAGGAACTGTGGAACGCCCCACCGCACGACAACGTGGCATAATGGTTTGGGCGCTATTGCCTACGATTCCAGGTCACCTCTAGTTCGTTTTCAGGGCACTATGACGGCCCAACGATACTTGGATAATGAACTGCGGACGGTGGCAATCCCCTACCATCAGGGGCTGCCTAATGCAATTTTTCAGCAGGGTAACGCCCGACCTGTGATCTCATCTGCCAACATGCTCTGCAAGGTATACAGATGTTTCCCTGGCCACCGTACTCTCCTGACCTGTCACCAATCGAACATGTGTGGGACGTGATTGGACGCCGTTTGCAGACTCTGCCCTTGCCTCGCTCAGAAGACGAACTGTGGCAAATGGTTGAATGGGAATAGAGAGCCATCCCTCAGGACACCATCCGCACTCTTATTAACTCTATGACTAGATGTGTTTCTTCGAGCATCGCTGTCCGCGGTGGTCCTACATCCTACTGAGCCGACGCCGTTCTCGCTCTGTATTCTGACTATCATTTTGAAATAAAGATCACTTATTGCTGCCTGCTGTCTCTGTCTTTTTTCCAAATTTCGTCACTTTCTGAGCACTCCTTCTTGGTGTTGCATTTTCAATGTCGAGCAGTGTATTTTTAACCATTAAATATTACATTACATGAAATAAACGATTTTAAATGCTTCAATTCTGCAAATTAGTTTCAGGACAAAAATATTGTAAAATTCAAGAAAGATTTGCAATGAAATGTTTTATAGAAAACGAATGAAAAGTCAGAACATCTTCTATAGCGGGTAAAATAGGTCCCTTCGGGGAAAGGCTTATTTAGAGAAAACTGTCTTACCTTAAAGTGAAAAAGGTTTGCAAGCGTACTTAACACTCAAACAGTAATTATATGAAGTAATTATATGATATACTAATTTACTGTCAGTGAAATGCAAGTAGTCATATTATAACGTATTTCCTATTTACGCATGCAGAATCTTAAAAGGGCATTACATGCAGGATCTTAAAAGAGCAAAGCAGCTAAAATGCTAACAACACCAATCGGCCTGTAAATAGAATTGAAGTTAGGTGGTAGTTGTGAACACTTGACAAAGTAAAACTGCGTGTTTTTCACAAACACCACATTTGGCAAGAGAGCAAGGGGGAAGTTTTAAAAGTGAATGAGTGTGAAATGAATGTTTTTGTGAAAAGCGCTAATAAAAATTAAAAATCGCGAATACCTAAAGCGCGAATAAAAGTCATTACGAAAATCATCAGAGAAAGGAAATGTTGTACTTTTCAGGTGAAATGTACTTATAATATGCAATTTAGTAAGACTTATTTCCTTCCAGATTGGAAGGAACCAGACTAATGTCAGTCAAGCCAAATTCCTGATGGATCTTTTTGATGTCAAGAAGAAAAATGATGTAAAGATTATTCTATGTTAAAATATCTAAGACACAAGCAGAGATTTAAACTAAATTTAAAACTTACAATTGTAAAGGACGGTGAATAGGAAGGAAAATTTAGATTTAGAATTTAGCATCTTCACTAAAAGCCGATTTTAGGCTAGTTAGTTTCAGACTACTAAATTCTGAGAGCAACTATGTAGCATTCATTATTTTAACTAACCAAGTTATTTTTAGTTTGAACTTTCCTATCGATATCTCGAAGTTTCAGTTGCTGCCCGAATTTAGCGCGAGCGAGATATTTATGCAAATCGCAGATATCTGATAGCAGTTTAAAAGGCAGGAGTTAACGAGGAAAAAAGACAGAGTCTTGGATTTATCGCCGTAAGGCTGTGCGCGCAAATATTTCCTCTGTCTAGTGAAAGTTTGCCTGCATAGGCAATTGAAATTACTAGTTCTTACTCGTGAAATTCGCATTATTGCATTTCACTGAGAGTTAGGCTTCCCTTGCCGTCCTACTTAAAGTTAAACTTAGGTAATTGAATTGCTAACACACTTTATTTCATATTATTTTAGTTCAGCCCAAGTAGTGGCTTACTCTCAAGTTGGAGAGTTGTAATTATTTGAATTAAAGGGTCCTTTAAACCCTCCTTCTGACTTGTAGTTCTTCAACACTAAAGGACATAGCCTAGATTTGCTCACTGTCCTCCACATAGGGTTTCACAGCGTATGTTTAGCAAGAAGATCAAGAGATTACAGTTGAAACCTTATACCTTAACTGAAGAGCAGTTAGTAAATACTCGTAATACGGACCATTAAGAAGAAACCTGAAAGTTCTTTTAAAAAACCTGGAGAATCAATCAAATCTATAGAGGCAAAGAGGGTAATGAAATTGAAGTCATCGGGACTGCTTTAATTGAGACGCTTAAAGTTTTCTTATTCGTAAACAATGGGCCAAGAGTCCTGGAAAACAGATCGTCCAAGGTTTGCAAGCTAATTATTGACATCAAGTGGTACTTTAATTGAAGAGCAATAAGTAAAGAAAAAGGACCGTCACGAAGAAATTTGATAGCTGTATGCACACAGAATCATAGCACAATGTAAGCGAAAAGGAAATGTTACATTATGAAATGGAAGAAGAAATTGTTAGGAAAGCTTCTCTCAATAACTAATTTAAGAGCTGTCTTTTCTATCGTGAATTAAATTTTAGCCTTTCAAGATGAATTCTGCCATTGAAAGCAGATGCTATTTTAAGATAGGTATTAAAAATCTACTGAAACATCTGGAATTAATAAACATTCTTTGAAATGACGAGGAACCAAAGTTCGATAATTTACGTTTTTGCGTATGTTAATGGTGAAAATATTGGTTAATATTTTTATTTAATTAATTTTCATGGGTCATATGTATTAACTGCGTTTTGTACAGATTGTTAAAGCATTTTATCGGAGCAGAAAACATGAAAAATGTTCTGTGCCACCGCCGAGTGGACTCGGAAGTTTCCGACTGCTAACCGTACTTGATTTAAAACTAGATCACGGAGACACACTGTAAAGAGAAAGAAAAACCTTAGAACTTAAATAAATATCCTCTGTTTATTTGTGTTTTTGCTTTCTTTTATCTAAAACTATTAAAATTTTCTGCTAATATTCCATTCTCCATTTCTGCTAATATTCGATTCATTGTACACGGCACGTCCGGCGATTTAGTGTGTATTGACTGATAAATTGTATTTTGAATTATTTATGAGTAAAATACTGAGTTTTGTTTAAGAGCCTGCACATCTGATTGCACGCGATGAATGTGTCGAAAACCTAGAAAAGAATCCACTTTAAATCTAAAGGGATTGTTTCTTAATTTTTACATAAATAAAATACAATCTTTTGTAATGATGATAATACACATCTTTATTGATCCTATACGTAAAGCAGTTAGCTATCGCGGACGTAAAAGGTTACGTTAGAAAAAATGGAGTTCACCACAAAACAAGGATCAGATATAAATTAAATGTATAAATTAAATCCAAAGTTAAAGAAGAAATATATTGTTGACTAATGTAGTCAACAATAGCTCTCTCCCTTACCAATTCGAATCAACGATTCAGTAAAGCTGCATAGAAAGGCAAAAGACATTCTAAAGGCAAATGAGGTATCTTCAGTATGGCCAAATCACAAAATACGTATTACTATATACGTACATACATTAGTCATACGTATTATTACGTATACATTATGCACATCAATAAATTTAATAGATTAGCTTTTATGTTTACTGTTCTTGTATTTTAGTTAAGCTTTGTTAAACAAAATACAAATCTACAGTTCTTCACACTTTAATTCGGAAAATTCCATTAAAAATGGAAAAAAATAAATAAACGCATTCAAGAATGCAGGCGTTTTAACTTTTCATGTCGTTTAATGATACACCAAATATTTCCCTCCCAAGTGATTTTGCAAGCCAAATATCTGAAGAAACCTTAGACCATAGGTGGCTAATCTTTTTGGGAAAAGTGCACTACCCGAAAAAAAATATTATGCGTGCCACTTCCAACTCTTCCAACATATTGAAACATATAAAAAGGTAAAAAAATGTTATTTATAGGCTGATTGTGGGATTTTTACGCAAATAGCAAACTTTTTTTATGTAAGTCTGAGTAATGGACATTCAGAAAGTGATATAATAAATAAAATAAAAGTACAATATAGGATTTCATTGTTAATAAATATTTTTAGAAGTTCAGTCAGTTAGGTTATGTATAAAATAAAAATGTGTATTTTAAAATGTTTAATTTTAAATAACTATCAATCAGCAGTATTTAGTTAACGTGGTTTTTGACTATGTAGTTTTTTTAACAAGTCTTCTGTATTAATTAATATACTATATATTAATCACAATTAAGTGTTTTAAGTTCATTATCAGTTAAACTTAACGACATTTTGATTTTATTATATTCATAACAGAAAACATGTATTCACAAATATATGTTGATCCAAACCTACAATAATATCTAACAGCAAAATCGTGTAAATTTGGAAAATTCTTTATTGGTACAAATTACCAAAATTCAATGTAATTTGGATCATTTGCAGTTGAAATAAGTTCCTTATGTTTGCTTTTCAGTGTAGCTGTAGATCAATAATCTTGATTTAGATTTCAGTTGAGTAACAGTTAAACGTCTTGCAGAGAAATTAAATGGTTATACTTATTCTAATGTGTTCGTGTGTGTATATCTGTGGAGAGATTTGTTACAGACGATATTATTATACTTTCGAATCTTTTAATTCAATAAGTCTTCGCGTGCCACTGTTAAAACTTTGGGATTCTACCCCGTAGAACGCGTGCCGCGGGTTAGCCATTTCCTCCTCAGACAAATTGTAACTCACATTTCTCAGTGTTCGTTATGAATACAACATGTTTTAATCGCAACAGCTCTTGCAGGAAAGCCTTGCAGGCAGCTCTTGCGTAAAGATCTTTGCAGGAAAGCCTGAAAGGATCTTTCCTATCTATTTTGTAAACAAACGACCTCTCACAAGAAAGTACTTGAAAGTTACCTGCTTTGACGCACCCAGGTGTCAGACAAACATAGGAGTCTGATGAGACATTGAGAAGTGGCAGCACGCGATATATGTCCAATGGCTTTTCAATAGCTTGTCCGAGATCTACAAGAGAAACTTTCATTCATGTTTAAATTACGTAATTAAAATTTACCTATGAATGTAAGATTTAGCAATAAAATAAGTACATATAAAAATATTACTTCGGTTACTTTATCATAGATAATGAAAGAAATGGTCATGATTTACACTAGAGTAATTAGTGTTAGGTGCTACACACTTCTTATGATTTTTATGTCCATTGAATCCTATCTGCTGCCAAGAAATCTAATTTCTAATGCTCTGAATGGCATGAAATAAAATAAGAAGAATGTGTAACAAAAAGACCTAGTGGTACTATAAAATTTCAATGTTTAATTAAATTTCATTAGAAAGCGAACTTCAGTAAATATGACATAAATGCGTGAAAAACAACTGAAAGAATTTTGGCCTAATGATAATTTTTATTTAACATCAAATGAAATGCCACTTTCCTCTATAGCCGAGAGGGATCAGCAGCATTTAGCTCAGAAATTATTTCATTTTGTTCTGTAATCCTTATACGAACAGAAAAATATTACATTTTTAAAATCTAAGGATGCCTAATAACTTTATTAACTACTGCTACTACTCTGTACACCTTAGAAGTGGACACAAGATACAACACAAAATATAAAAATTAACTTAAAACTTTATTTTCTTAGAGCTGGTGAATTTAACTTAAACATTATGAAACTAAAATCTTCTTGAGACAGTAGTCTTGACTGTTACAGTGCCTTAACTGGCTTAGACTTCAACTAAATCTTGCGAAGTACAACCTAAATGAATCGGATAGAGAAAGCTCAACTGATTCATACAACAATTAACAACTCTGCCAATGTCTGAATGTGTTCTTAATAGCGGCTGTCCTTTTGTAAACAAATCTCAAAAGGCAGCAATAGCCAAGTTTCTACAACAAAGCATGCCCACTGCGATTCGTCTTCTCCTTATACCGTTTGCCGTAAAATCTGTATAACCGTTTGGAATGAGTTAGAACTTAACGAAGCGAGGTATAAAGGAAACAATCAACAGAACTTAATACTTTAATTATATAATACTTTAGAGACTTTATGAAATGTTTAGGCCTAACGTCTTATAACCTGATTCAGTTTTATCTCCATTACAGTTTTCAAAGCTAAGGATGTTTCTCCTTTTCCAAATCCTTCCAGTGAAGAGAACAAAATTGGATAGTACGTAGGTCAGTCAGAAAGTTAGTTGCACTCCTTCGTAAAAATTTTCTGTCAGAGGCTATTTTGATGAAACTTTGTGGCAACACTTCAGACATGCACCTGTATCGCGTGACGTAGCGGCTTCCACGAGGCAAGTATTTCTGATAATCAGTCTCAAACATGTCTGGACGGCTGCAAATAGCGTCCAAATTGGAAATGCGTGCAGTGATTCCTTTTTTGTGGGCAAAAAGCTGCAACAGCACTGAAATTTATGGGCAGTTGCATGAAGTGTATGGTGAAAATGCAATGTCACGCCGAGGTATCGCGAAATGGTGCAACATGTTTGAGAATGGACGCACAGATATTGACGACACTGAGCGAGAGGGAAAACCAGCAACTGCAACAAATTCGGAAATCGCTGCTCGCGTGAATGAATGCATTCTTGCAAACAAACGCATCGCGATAAACAAAATCTCAAATGAACTGGATATTTCTCATGGAAGTGTGCACAAAATTATCGCCGATCACCTTGAATTTCGTAAAGTTTGTGCTCGATGGGTGCACGTCTATTGACGGAGGAACATAAAGGAAAGCGTTTTGAAAGTGCATTTGCATTTCTGCAACGTTACCAAACGGAAAGAAATGACTTTTTAGACAAAATTGTGACTGGAGATGAAACTCGGATTCACCACTTCTCACCTGAAATGAAACGCAGCTCGCTCGAATGGAAACATTGCAGTTCCCCGACACGAAAAAAGTGTCGAACTGTTCCATCTGCAGGAAAGGCGATGATGACGCTGTTTTTCGATAGAGAAGGCGTGGTGCATACAGAGTTCATGCCAAAAGGTCCACAATTAATGCATCTTCTTATTGTGAAACACGAAAACGAATGCGGAAATCACTTAAAAATCGACGGCCAGGTAAACTGTCGAAAGGCATTGTGCTCCTGCATGACAATGCAAGACCGCATGCAGCAAAACAAACGTGTGAACTTCTGAAAACGTTTAGGTGGGAAGTGTGGAATCACCCTCCTTATAGCCCAGACCTTTCACCTCCTGACTTCCATGTGTTTGGTCCCCTGAAACAAGAACTTTCAAAGAGACGGTACCTTTTGGATGCCGAAGTGAAAGCTACAACCCAACAATGGTTATCGGATATTGGACGCAATTTCTTTGCAGAAGGCATCGAAAAACTTATACCACGCCTAGACAAATGCTTAAATAATGGAGGCAATTACGTTGAAAAGTAAATTTTGAATGCAACTTTAAGATACAAATAAAGTTATTGTAAAATTTCTATCCTGTTTTGTTTTCTTAAGCAGTGCAACTAACTTTTTGACTGACCCTCGTATCTAGATACAATAACATTTCTTAATTTCACTAAAACATACTTCTTCCCTTACAAAATAACTATAAGCAATTTAAGCTGATTTTCTTTACGGCCATTATAATTGTGGAGGAGAAACCAAAGCGTACATATCGTGTTATCGTTTACCACATTAGTTAGTGCTAACATGTTAATACCAAACGCACACCATAGCAATTGAAAGTATCCTAATATCAATAAAAAAAAAGGCGACGTCTTAGTTAAATTGTTGACTGTACAGACTAAGTTTTCCCCTAAACATGTTTTAAACTTTCAAACTGCTGTTACAGAAATGAATTTTATTTACAAGAAATAAATAATGTTTCTTTACAGCACTTACTACCATTTCATAGAAGCACGTAACTTTCAGATATTGAATTTCCAGAACTACAGGCCATCTATGGCATTAATAGCTTACAAGTAATCTGAATATTTCAGCGATTTAACAATTGTGTACGATACAATTATGTGTTTATATTATCTTAATTCTAACATTATATTTCACACGAAATATTCACGTAAGAATAAGAACAAGAATATAAGAATAAGAATATAAATATAAGAACAAGAATTTCACTTAAGGTTTAGCCTGTCAATTGTCTTTCCTCCTGGTTCCACATCATCATTTTCTTTCGTGATCAATCTGGAAACTCAATCGGTCTTCAAACATTCCTCGCTAAGCTCCTACCTTGTGTTTTACAACTCCTGAGAGGATTAGTACTCCATATACACTGTTCCGTCAGTCCTTCAGAACTCTTTGAGTAGATCATCAGGTCGTGTACGTTCCTCCACTTGCTCTTTAGAACATGCGACATGCGACGGGGGACGTGGGCACTGTCTCTTTACCATAGTGGTTATCCAGTATAGCACCACGTCCACCTGTATCTAGAGCATCCTGATGGAAAGCCACAGGAGAGCCTCCCACCCGGCGCCGAAAGCCAGAGATTGGCATCCGATTGGCAGTCCCGCGAACCAAAAATGCCATAAGAAACTGCGATACTCACTCCAATCCAACTGCCCTGGCCCAGTATTTATTAACAATAATAATACTGTTACATGGCCAAACAGAGGCTGCTCTTTAGAACAGAGAAAATTAACGGCAACAGCGCTTCGAGGGCGTTTCTTGCGCTTTCGCTTTTGGTTTGTGTTCTTGGGACGGTACGCACTTTGGTCTTGGCTATTCTTCCTCATTATCAAACTGTTATCGTTTCCACAAAGGTTGGCTTTACAGACAATTGTTCTTCAGCAGCTACTTGACGGATTTCGGAGCAGCTCCTTTCAGGCCTTATATTTCTTCTATTTAAAATTGTCTCTGTTTTTTCTGCCCCCCGATGTCTTTACCCCTCTGCTTTTCAGCCTCGAGCTAGCCACGGAGTAAGGCGACTTCGAATTTAATATAATACAAATATAATTAACAGCTCTATTAAAAATAACAAAAATTTAAAACTTATGTTGAAAATGCCTGTTTGAAAGCTAATTATAAAGCGGGAAAATAAAGTTATAATAATTTTGGATAGAAAATTTAAAACGTTTTGTAAACAACAGACCAAATTCTATTCGTTGCTCTCGATCAGCAAGAAAAATGTGTTTAAAATCGAAATTGGGCATTGAAAGATTTTTTGAAATATATCCTGTTCACTTGCATGAAGTTACTAGTAGGGATAATCAAAAGTCATTTCGTCTGTTCGAGAAGATTATTTAAAAGTGGTTTATTTAAAGCGAAAACCTAAATAATATGCATTATTTGATGTATCTTAAATTAAAGTTTTATATTCCAGAAAAAAACTCATTCTTTCATTACCAGTGCCAGAATAAATAATAAAGATTTCGTACACGCACAATCTTCTGCAAAGAGATGATATGCATCTTATAATGTTAGCACGAGGTAAAGGCAAATTGTTAACCAGGAAATGTATTCGTTAAAGAATCAAAACGACGTTTCTTTTCTTTACGGTTCTTGTTAATCTATACCGTAAAATGTTGAACGTAACAGAAAAGATTTCGATGATTCAAATAAAGAGGAAAAGTTACGAAACGTGAGCCTTCGAATTCAGGAAAATTGTTCTTAAATATTGCCGCAACAGGCCATTATAAAAAACAGATAAGTTTAAATTTGTTTCTAAGATTTCCTAGATAAAATTTGTTTCCTAGATAAAGTAAAGTTTTGGGGAAGATCTATACGCTGGAACAAATTAGAGCGACTGAGCGCAATCTTTATGAACAGTAACAGCAGCATCTAATCATCATTGCTGTTCCCCTTAGGACAGCTGTGTGAAGATATTCTAAACACTAACCAGACGAGCAATTTGTGCAAATGTTGAGTATCATCAAGTTTGAAATTTTTGAGCTATGATGTTCGTAGTTATTTTGAGTAATTGTAGGTTATAGTCTATCTTTGTCTAAATTAAGTAAGACGTTTTAAATTATACGTGTTTTAGCTGTAAATACAAATATGTTTACAGTTATCAGCGGAATAAGTTTAAAGTCCTGCCATGTTTTTGGTCTCATACGCGAAATATTCGGCATTTTCATTCCTTCCCCCCCACCGGAAACGTACGGACTGTGGCGAACATCTTTATTGATATTTGCAATGACGTCAACAGTAACACTACTAATTTGTAAACTAAGTTAATAATAAAAACCTCATTTTAACTACATAATCTATAATAAATGTATAAAAATTAAGTAAATTTCATTTGAAGCATTTGAAATTTTATGTATGCTGCGAAAAAAAAGGTATAATTCTATATTTCCCGTTCTACTGGGCTAAGTGACGAAATTCAAATTGCGTTTTTCGTGTCTCGAAAGCGCGACTTAGGATATGTATTAGATTTATATACAGCACTGTTCTAACATAGGTATTTTGACACAAAATGGGGCTTTTTCTGAAATGACATGCCAATTTTGTTTTCATATTTCGATTTTACGACTGAAATTATGCCTAAATATTAAATTTTGTAAAATTTAGTGCGAAATGTAAGGAGAAATTAAAAAATTTGTCTTAGATTATTTTCTTCAGTTTTTTCACCAAGAATGATTTATTTGTCGAACTTCTTAATTTATAGCAACCTATTTTCCTTTCCTTTTTTTATTGCAAACGAGCGGAAGAAAAGTTATCGTTCACACTTATAAATAATTTTAACACAGTGCGTAATTCCCATTTGTATTATTATCGCTTTTAAGAAATAGGCCAAATTTCAAAGCGCGCAAACATATAAATTCAGGTATATATTTGGAAATTTTAATTAAAAAAAATCAAATTTTTTGCAAGAAATACATGTATTTTAAGATGATGGTAAAAGTTTTATAGATTATAATTCAAAATATTGTTCGAAAAATCTATAAAAATTATTTAAAAATACAAGTTTTAAAAATAAATTATAAAAAATGGTGAATTTCATTTGGAAAGAACCTTAATTTCCAAATAATAAAGAAGGAATCAGGTAAGTTTAATAAAAAAATGATATTAATAAATATATATCAAATTTAATTAACATCGAGGAGCTAAAATTTTGAGAGCTAATTTTTTAAAAACTACTCGTGCGAGTTTTACAAAATTTGGTAGTTTGGCATAATTTGAGCCGCAGAATCCAAATAGGGAAAAAATTGGCATGTCAATTTCAGAAAACGTCCGATTTTCTGTCAAAATACCTATATTAGAACAATGCTATATATAATTCTAATACATATTCTAAGTAGTGCTTTCGGGAGATGAAAAACGCAATTTGAATTTTGTCAATCGGCCCAGTGGAAAGGGAAATATAAAACTGCCCCCACCCTTTTTTTTCGCGGTGTACAACATTCCTCTGAAATTTTTGTCAGAAATATACAAAGGCATTTTAAAGTGTTTTTATCAGGAAGAAAGGAAACATTCTTATCATTCCTTATTAAACATTATTCAAAACTGATAAGGAAGCCTGTGGAATGAAACCTGATTCAGAACATCTGGATGTCAAGCACACGTCAGAATCTTGGGAAATGTCGGTGGATGACGCTAGGCAATCTGTATTCGCTGGCACGTATATTTCTGGTGTGGGGTCTGAAAGAAAATATTTAGTTCATTTCAAAAACATACTACAAAATATTTGCACGAATTAACACACATTAGCAATGTTAAAGTTCAAAGGATATGGAAAATAAAGACTTGTCTAGCGATTTGTTACTGAATCACGAATCCTTACGTAACAGATCAACTGCAAATTTTTCATTTAGGTTTCCTATTCAATTAGAGCACACCACACTCAGTCTATACACCTAAGGAGACGGATGTTTTTATTAAGTTGTAGAGACATTAGGTTACTTCGAGGCAGAAGAGGTGAAAACTGAGCAATGCCCTCGCCGAGACGAACAACGGACCTCTCGAATACGCGTCGAGCATGCTGACCATACACCACGAAAGCATGCGAAGAAGGCTGGAGCTTGTACTCACTTTGCATATGGTCAACATCATGAAAGCGTTCATGCAGGAAGCCCGGGGAATAGACTTATTAATCGTTGCCGTTTCGCCGTTATGCCACTTTGCCTCTAGGATAGCTTGCTATCAAGTCAGTTGCCTCCTATACTACATCTTACCAAGTCCATATTGCATCTATTTTTTTACCTGTTGTATACCTAAGGGTTAAACTTTGAAAGGAGACTGCATGCAACTCGAGATTTTTCCCTTCCTACCGATACATTGTTCGATCATCAAAACGGGCTAAAATATGAATCATTATGATTTTTTGAAATCAGATCATTCTTTTTAAAGCACCCTGTATTTTAAATGGCCTTTTCAAAGCAGATCTGTCAAACTGTACGGGGAAATTTGTGTGGTATTATTGCGTCATAAATTAATGTTACATAAAAATTTCATTTATCATTGAAAGCGAATAATTTTTTCAAGCCAAGGGTTATTTTATTTCCTGGTGCAAAGCAGCCCAAGACATATTTTAAGAGAAAGTTAAGCCGGAAAAGTAAGACTACTGGATCACGTGCATTCAACATTTAATAAATAGATATCTCTTTATTTATATTTAATTTGAATAAATGTAATTGACTACTATGTTAGTTGTAACCTTAATTCTACTCTTTCGCTTTCCAGAAATCTCGAGAAGCAGAAATTACTAGAATATCTAGCGACCGATTTAAAGCTATAAAAAGCCAAACAGAGAACGTCTCATCTCAGTTGTTTTAGTTAGCTGTTGTTATTATTGTCAATCGGATTGGCTTTCTCTTTGTTGTGGATTGCTTTCTATTTAACATTTTAGTAGTTTAAAGCGTAGCTACTGATTGCATTTTAAATTAATTGTTCTAAATGGCCTTTTCAAAACATAACTGTCAAATTGTAGGAGAGAAATGCATGTGGTATTATTGCATCATAAATTAATATTACATGAAATTTTCACTTATCAATAAAAGAAAATAATTATTTCAAGCCATTATCGCATTCTTTCATTGAATCACATGCACGCGAGTCTTGCAACAAATATTTTATGCAAGTGAAAAGTCAATAATTTCTGTTTTTTCTGTTCAGCACATGAAATTTGCGTAGCGAAAATAATGTTCCTACTTCGAGATGCTTAAAAATCTCTTTGAAGCTTTGAAACTGATTTCTGAAGGAAAGAATTCAAAAACGTAGTCCTTACTATTATGCTATCTGACATTCTCAATCTTATTCTAAGAATCATTTTTAATTTCGCTGTTATTTATCTTAATTTTGTATGCTGAAATGTTTCTTGAGAGATATTCGTACAATATCGCAGTATCTCCCATTAGTTATATTTTAAACTACTATAGAGTTAGATAAAACTCAAATTCAAAATACAGAGAAACTAATTCGATCTCGCAGAGAATTCGCTGCTATCAATAATATCAACTCAGCGCGTGACGAATTCGAAGAGAAAGCTACGTTGGAAAAATAAAAATACAAGAGCGAGTGCATTTAATATTTAATAAATAAATATCTCGTAATCGTATTGTTTTGCTATCCAAAAAAGTCGAGAAAATAGATTTTACGAGAAAGTTCTCGTGATTAATTAAAAAGCTTATAACAGCCAGAACTACATTTTAAACTACTACAGGGTTAGATAAAACTCAAATTCAAAATACAGAGAAACTAATTCGATCTCGCAGAGAATTCGCTGCTATCAATAATAGCATTAAGTAAACAATAACAAACGCTTAAAACAACAGCAACTGAGCTGAGATGTTTTTAATTATAAATTGGCTTAGATTTTTCGATTTAAAAGATACCTCAGAAGCTAGAAAATCCTGTCATATTTGAAAAAGTATTTTAGGAAGAAGCTCTACAAATGGAAAAGAAATAATGCTTAATTTTAATATGAATAATACAATAAACTTTGATCTTAATTTTTGTAATCTTTAACCGAATAAAATCGAATTACCTTAATTTTTTTTTTCTAATGTAATTAACGAAAACTTGCGAAAATATTTCATTCAAATTCAAACGTTGAGCAAACTGTTCTGTGAAAAGTATTGCATTTAATTTCGTCAAGAATGAAATGTTGTTTAAAAATGTATCCTTTTCAGACACTTAGGACTCTTAGGAATTATTGTAGACACTTAGGAACAGTTAGACAGACACTTAGGAATTATTGTAGAAAAAGAAAATATATACATTTATGTGTATATTTACGACGTAATTACAAAATATTTACATCCAATCGTGTCAAAACCCATTGATCTTAATGGTAAATAAAAATAATGTTTTGGTCACCAAGCAGGGATCGCCAGCGCTTCAAAGCAGTGTATGGGGAAAACCGGTTAGGGTCCTCTCCTTCTGACTTTCCACCTCCATACAAAGAACAGGGTAGACGGCAACGCATCCACCACAAAAAGAACGAATTCCAGTTAGACATCGACCGTCCCCAAAAGTTAACTAAGGGAAGCCAAACCCCCAAGCATAACCTTCGATATTAAACCATGCAACGTCCCCACAACCAAGGAATAGACAAGATCCTGCTGTGCAGAATCATATGGTCCCTGCTATGCCTGAACCTACCACCAAATGAACAACGGTTCTAGTCACTGTGAAGACTTAATTTTTCTCTAAGTTTGTCTAGATACTGACAAGTCGAGTCTGTCTAGATACTGACGTAGTCAGAAAGCCGGGATTGCTCTCAGTCGACTCCGAGGGGGGGGGGGACTATTTTTATTTCTTTAAAAATTAACTTAATTTCAGTTCTATGTTTTTATAATATAAGGATCAATATATCGTTTTATATCATTGACTTTTATGCATATTAAAACATGTTTGCATGTGTTCATCGTAGAACTAGGAAATTGTTATTTTATAATTTGGACAAAAATCGTAATAAAAGTTAAAAACTTTTAATATAATTACTGCTGTATAAAATACATAATTTTTACATACGGATGGATAGCAGCAGCTGGCAGAGAAGGCTCATTGCACCTGTCATTGTAAATGTTCTATCTAAGAACGCTTCTGGTGATCTCTTGCAAAAATCCTTTTCTTTTTGGTGCTAGAACTAATAAATCTGTAATATCCTGTTAGAAGAACGTAGATTTTCACTATGTAAGATAAAAAAATTGTCCCTATGTGAGAAAGACACGACAGCTAATAAAATATAATAAATCATAGGACCCATGTTTTTTAATTTTTATTTGCAAATACACCATGTAACAGTTGTAGAGACAATGAAGCATATGTTTCGATGGAAATCTATTATGCATCTGGTTCACAACTGATAGAACAGATGTGAAAAAGACGAACAATATAAAGTGCAAGCTGAATGTCAGATGAAAAAGTGATATTCAACTCACATTTCGCTTGCTTAACAGACAACGCAAGGACAACTCTAATGAATTAACATTCAACAATTGGATGCACATGCATTTACAGAGTAGAAATGAAAAAACATCTGCATCATTTTGTTTCAGTTCGTTTGAGCTCTCTATACATTTATTCCCTCAGTGAAGAACTGTTTTTGATTGACATTTTCGTGTTCTTCCGTATGTCTACAGTAAATGAAACACGTACGGAAAAGAATGGAACAATGTGTATCTCAAAGAGTTAAATTTCAGTTAGGTACACGTAGCACTAAAGAGAGAGATTACCAGAGGCAGAGGATCCCAGAATTGGCATGCTCGAGGAAACCTTAACACGTCTAATAAACATCCCAACTACCAGAGGCGATCCAACCACTATCTTTTATTATGGGAAATGCTTTCGCTGATGAGGCCCTATGAGCATTAAGTTTATAAATCTCATTTTCTGGGTCATTTGGGTCATTTTATAAATATGCGTTTGAACCAACTGAAATTGTAGACATTGCTTCGCCAAACTTTTGCCACTCGCCTCTGAATGCAATAGAGAGTGGCTCTATAAGCTTTTCACTAAGTAGTCAACACCGAAGTTCTATTATCAAAGCTTATGTTTGGCTTCATCGAAGTTCTCATGGCATGTACTGTATATCAAAACCTTTCTACAGGAATTGTCGGAATTTCTCCAACTCGCTACTTTGAGCGGGTTAAACTGAACTATGCTGAGACCCCAGGAATCCTGTACAAAAGCTGATTACCCCTGTCCGGAGTCCTAATAATTACAAAATTAAATCTGGTCCCGTGCAGACTGTCAGGAGACTTATAGGCCGGTATTAGTGAAATGTTTACAATACAGAAGAATGTTTAAAATAAGCTTCTTATTATAACTCTGTGAAAAATGCCCAGCTTTAGGAAATCAATCAGCGCTGCTTGCGGAATCTAAGCTAGTATAAAACATTCAAATAAACTGCGTAAATCAGATTTGTTTTCGTAAAAGAAAGTCCTGATATAAGCATTAAAGTACATGAGCAGAAAGGCGATCAATACGCTAAAGCAGATTTAAGTAGTAATTCTAAAATTTGCAAAAGGAACAGAACGATGATCAGCGTCAATGCCAAAAGCCCTGTCCCTAACTTAACTCTGTTCCTTTATGTATGTCAATTAATTTGCATGTTGGTGGGAGCCGAATGAAAGTAGAAGTGACAGTCAAGATAGAAGCAATAAGATAATGGGTAATTAGTATAAAAAACCTATAACATGTATTAATGAAATTTCGTGAATGTACAGAATGCATCTGATAGAACCATGCATTGCATAGATTATAGGTCAAGATGGCTTCTGCTCAGAAGTTTGATGTCCTGATGTATTTCTTTTAATTTCGTTTCATACTTTCGTAAACTTCATTAGTACATATATCTTTGCCTTTTTCTATAGCGTTCTAAATTAACGTGCATTTCTTTTAATTAATCTGTTTTTCTTTTCTTTCTCTTTTGTTTTTCTTTTCTGTTTTTCTTTATTGCTATTAATATTAGAATTCCGTAATTAACTTTCGTAGCTTGTCCCTCTGCGAAGACAGACCCACTGATTTATCATTTAATGTTTATTTTTCGTTTACTTAATATTATTTTAACTGTTATATCTTGTACTTCCGATTTGGTCAACAATTCAAAACTACCGACGGCATAAATTGATTTTAAAATTATTTAGCGTGCAGTAATTTTGTATTATTTGATTAAAACAAAGGTACTAAAAATCGTATTAGTACGCTTTCCAAAGAAAACTGTCTATTGTTAACGTGCTTTGATTTTGTTTCCAGTTTTACTTTATGTGGTTTAAAATATTGGTATGAAAACAGAGTTGAATAATTATTACAGAAGCAGTAATTAGATTTTAAATTAACATTAAAATTTTAATTTTCATTTTATATTCATATAGGCTTCGAAGTTCGAAATTTTTATTAGCAATTCCATAATTAGTCCAAAGGGGAATTTTCCCAGAAGGGCTATTAATTTCGTTTTGGCAGTTTGCGTTGATTCACTATAAACGGCGAATCACTTTTTAAACTGTTGCCACCGAATATGATCGCCCTGTATTATATTTAAAGAAATTAAATAATGAAGAATCTGCATAAATGTATGTATGTTTCTCGCATTATGGTAAAACAACGGTACCTAGAGCCATCAGATTTTGAATAACGTCATCCTCCACCCGAATATAGGCATATGGAAGCCCAAATTTGAAATTTGTTTTAATATATATTTCATATTTTCTATAATTTTAACTAATTTTTGATTAATAAACTTGAAGGACCCTCTATCTTGTAGGATAACATCTGAGATGCGTGTAGAAAACACGCAGGAGAAGAGTGAAAAGAACCCTTGCGTATTTATTTTGAAATTCACAATGAGTCCACTTGAAGCTAACAAACTACGCCTCACTCCGGCGGTAACTCAATAATCAAGAACTAAAAACTCGAAGATATTAACAAGCAGTAGAATTACGCTAAAGGGTTCAGACTATCCTGTTTCCTAGAAGAGAGTTGAAAATCTAATGGCAGCAAAGTAATAGCTGTTACGCCATGTTTAACCAGTAATAAACGCTAAGCTCACGCTATAGCAAGCGCAGTGTTCGGCCACTCTCTCTAACTTTTCGTTCTAAAACTGAGTATTTAAACCTTTTCTCCTCAAAGTAGAATTTGCATTACTTCACAAGCTACGAAATTTAAATATTCTGGCATTGGCAATTAAGGGAATGAAGGCTTACAGGAAGTAGAAATATTAAATTTAACTGGTTATTTAAAATAAATATATATATACAAAATCAACGATTTGAAAGCAAGCAATGGCAACAATGTAGGGAGAAAAACAATTTTTAATCTCCAGCGCTCGATACTGTGTATCGGAAATTCTAAAGATATGATTTTTTAAATTTATTTTATGATATTGCTGTTGAATTGAATTTTTATGGTTTAAGTGCGAAGAACATGATATTTAACAAATAGAAGTAGCACATAAAACGTTAAAAAAAGGCCCCTTTAGGCGGAATACAAAATTTGAAGATTTGCAATTTTTTTCTTTATTTCTAATTTTTTTTGTAAAATACTGTTTGCAGTTTGCCGCTTTTGAAATGGGAAATTAATTTTCCGAAATACATTAGAGAGTAAGAGAATCTATAACTGGTTGAATGGAAACGTAGAAGTTTTGTACCGAAATTCTGAAATCTAATTTGAATCTTATAGATCCTACAGATTCTTACAGAAATGTGAAATCCTACAGATTTAAATAAAGCAAAATACACAATTGGATTATTTCTTGTTTCAATGAAAAGGAATAAATATTTGATTACTGATGTTTTGAAAGAAAAACTGGTTTCTCCCTTTCTACTTTTAAAGACATTTTTTTCTTATTGTAAAGTGTTGCTATGGAAATAAAGTGCATCAAAAACATTTTAAAGAACTCAATGAGACTGGTAAAAGATAAGAAAATTCCTTTATTTCCATATAAATGAAATTTCTCACAGAATTACACCTGCTTAGAAACTTTACATTAATACATATACACAGCCTTTTTAAAATAACAGCGATAAAATACATTTATTGCTATACCATTGATGTTATGTGCGACTTTTGAAATAGGCTCAGAAAGTTTTGTTACCAAACTTGGCATCTGTTCTCTTGATCTATTGATATATCATCTGAGCAACAGAAATCTTGGGCAAACTCTGGTAAATTGGACAGTGATCCTATCATTCTGAAACAGATGATGCACTGTCTTAAATTTGCTTGAGGATAATATAACACTACATTTTTTACAAAAAATTTATATTTTGTTTTTAACACTAATTAATTAATCAAAATAAAGCCTTTTTTAAATATATAACGTTTCCTTTAATTAATACTTCATTTCTTATGTTGAAGAATTCCTACGCTTGTACTTTTTCATCTACTCCGCCAGAAAATGCAGTCGGAGTAAATAACGAGAGAGAATCTAAATTTAGTAAGAGTGGGTAGTCAATTCCCGGCCTGGAACGCTGTGATCTTCTTTGTTCTTGTTAGTGCACTAACTATTCGAAATTTAATTTTTCACTTGTATATAGATCTGTTAGAAGACGCGTTAGTGCAGGAATCAGGTTGTAGTCTTTAATGATCCGAATTGTCAATATCGAATCATTATTGTGTTATCAAGCTATATGCTGATGAAGAGTAGTTTTCATATTCTTCTCAGTTGCAAAGTTCAAGCTGAAGCATTAATAAATATTTTAGTTGATTTGCACGTTTGTTGTTGTCAGTTTGTATAACTTTACTAAGAAAGCAAGAGAAGAAGTTCGGCATTATAAGGAAGTCACTCGGTTTAATTTGGTTAAAAATTGTTCAAGCCGAACCTTACAAATATGTCAGACGTTTCTGAAAACCTTACCATTTTAATACAAAAGCAATACTTTGTTGCCAAGGCAACAATGGATGTATGTATCTCTGCTTAGGATATTTCCTAATGTTTATTTATGTAAATTCATATTTTACTCACCTAAAATTTTGCAGAATGCGTGATCCAGTGAGAACAGTAGGTAGTGTATGCTTTGGATCAGCTTTCTCACACCATATCTGAAAAAGACTGAATGTGAGGCATCCATAAATGGTTATTTTTCCACACATACATGCAACGCGATTAAAAAAATAGTGCTTCTTAAATACTTCCTAAGGCTCATTCACGTGCAGAAACATGTATCCGAATAACTATCTTCCGAAGTCTGCCGTGCCTTCACCTGCCTACTTATGCGTGGAAACGTGTTCCCGGGCGTATGACGTACACCTTACACACACAAAAGAAAAGAATTGGAACAATTCCGAGAGATAATTTCTAAAATTAGACGTGCCGGAGCCCTATAGAAGGCAGCTAAGAAGCAGGAAATAAATAAATAAAATATCTAATAATTAAAACATTAAAATATTTAAATGTTAAAATGCAATAAAATGTAAAAAGATAACAAAAACCTAATAAATTATTAAATTAATGATAAATAGTTAAATGATAAAATAAAATATTGGGCCTTGCCTTATTTAGGGCTACGGCCGGAATTACAATTTCACTCAAAAACTAAGACACTGTATAACTCAAACACTGTATAATGCACTATCAAGAGATGATAGAAACAAAAACTTCTTTTTTCATTAAAATAAAAAAAGAGGAAACCGTTGAAGCATCGCTAATGAAAATAGGGAGAATACTAGAAACACTATGAGAGTATGGAAGAAAATTTTAATGGACAAATGTAGCGCCGGAAACAAAGAAATAAGAGGTCAACACTGTCTGATTGCCATCCCCTGCCTATATATTCTAGATGTCAGGAAAAAGCAGAATATTGGGCCTTGCCTTATTTAGGGCTACGGCCGGAATTACAATTTCACTCAAAAACTAAGACACTGTACAACTCAAACACTGTATAATGCACTATCAAGAGATGATAGAAACAAAAACTTCTTTTTTCATTAAAATAAAAAAAGAGGAAACCGTTGAAGCATCGCTAATGAAAATAGGGAGAATACTAGAAACACTATGAGAGTATGGAAGAAAATTTTAATGGACAAATGTAGCGCCGGAAACAAAGAAATAAGAGGTCAACACTGTCTGATTGCCATCCCCTGCCTATATATTCTAGATGTCAGGAAAAAGCAGAATATGACAGGAAAAAGAACTTGCCTTGAATTTGACCTTTAAATGAACAAGAAGAAACGTACAAGTGACAGTTTTTTCCCCCATACTTCGTTAAGTCGTTTCATAAGGCCTGTCTTTCCTTGGACAGTTACTATCGTTATACATGCACGACCAGGGTGATCGCGTTTAGTACTTTTGAAAACGAAAAATTGGTCGTTATCATAAATTCGTTGCACTTCCTGCACTTCCTACTTCGTTGCCTTAGACATGTAGGTAGAGAGCTTTCCTTTCCTTAAATGTCTTAAACTACGTCAATGGGTTTGTTCTTCAGGGAAAGGCAGGCATGCATTTAGAAGTAAGAATCTATTTTTAGGGGTTATTTGTTATTAAATTACTTTTTCTGCTGAAATTGTGGCTCATTTCCATAAAAGAAGTACCGGAGCCCTTTTATTTTATTCTGGTGTGATGTGGTTAGAATTACGGCTTACTTAAAAAAACAGAAGTATCGAAAACCGGTTTCGGTGGGCTCCGGCGCTATTTTAGCTCTAGACAGTTCTATACTTCTATTTCTACTGGGCCGATTGACGAAATTCAATTTCTGTTTCCCATGTCTCAAAAGCGCAACTTAGGATATATATTAGATTTATATATATCATTGCTTTAATATAGGTATTAAGTATTAAAATATTGCTTCATCGATTGATAAAATTATCAATAGGATAAATGTTATTTGCTTAATATCTTGACTGTTATATTTTGCTTCGGTTCCTTTTAATATTTACAGTTGGTATCCCAGAACAATCCATAATTATCCCACCAGTTAAAGATGCACACGGTCGAGCACGCGGCTTCACATTTTTTTAGCATTACTTTCAAACATTTTTTGGATGATGGGTACTATATTTTTTCCTTTACTGTCTTATTCACGTAGATTCAAAACTTACATTTCATACTCACTATGTGAACAGTCATATGTGAGCGTCAAGTTCATTGATCACCAAGAAATTTTAGTATTTCACTCAAGTATAACAGAGGAGGAGACTATATTATTCGTTAACAACCGGTTCGATAACGATTGCTAGTGCTAGTAGAAGCAAATACATGACAGCGGAGTAACATTAATTTATGTCATGTAAAACAATGTTCAAAACCTTTCGAAAGTTTTTGCTAAAGATAATTCTCTTGTTAAAATGTTCCGCCAAGAAGGTTGCTAACATAAGTTAAAATGTAGCAATTAATAAATTTCTGTGCTACGAAACTCAAAATGTAATTTCTAGAATATCTCTAATTTCGCATTAGGCCACAGAAACCTTGAAAAGAGTTGGTAACATTTTGTTATGAGCAATTTTATGCAGCATCAGCGACTTTCAGATTCATGGTCAAAGTATTCATCGAAAAATCGAAGTGTTGGGGAGAAATGAATATTTTTATTTATTTTGCAGCATTTAGATTATTCAGTATACTTTTCGCCAGTGTTTCACTCAAGTGGCATCCACTAATGTAGACTTTAGCTTTTGAAGTAAAATAAGTAGCCTTACGTTCGCAGCACGCATCCAGAATAACTGATTCGGTGAAAATTTGAGTGTCGAAAGTTTTGGCTCCATTCTGTGCTTTACCACCCATGCTTGATATGCCTGAAATAAAATACACAATAAAAATTAAACAGATGATCAGGCTTTGAAAATTCAAAATCAAAAGTGAAAGCTTCTACAGTGGCGTATAATAGCACGATATGAGTGTAAAAAAGTAATATTTAAACGAAAAATGCAAGGATATTTCTAAGATTTTCTTATTTGGGTTAATTGTGAACAGTGTAAATAAGGTAAGTTACCTAGAGGTTATTATTAAGCAAAGACTTATATCGACTTGTCATATTAAGCCCGTAATTGGAAAGCCTATGGTATCGCAAACCATTTTTCTGTACTCCTAGAAAATTACTCTTCACTATTTGTCAACAAAAGAAGAAGGATATACCTATGCTCTATAAGACCAGTTTTATGCTACGCATCTGCTGCCTGGGCGTCAGTCGCAAAGGCAGACTTCCATAAACTTCAGGTATTGCAAGATAAGACCCTGAGAAGAATTGTATATGCTCGTCACCTGATAGGAAACAAATTGATCCATGATGACTTGAAAATTTTCTTATAATGCTCCAGACTACTAAACTTCGAAACGGAACTCAGCTGTGAAGCAAAGTTTTCAGAAGTTCTTAAATACTTAATCAAATCATTCCAGAAGATGACTTGATCAGACCATTTCCATTTCACTTGCTTAGACACAACTTCGAAACCTAGCTTTGACTGCCGATGTCTGCTTGTTTCCTTGCGTGGCGTGACGTTTGTCTGTATGCAGTACAGGAGACATCCACGCCAGAACCGGGACCTTCGTCCTGGGGAAGCCTTTCGAAGTTGTATTATTAGTTGTTTAGGTCCTGGAGGACCCCTCAATGACGGCGCAGTCCCCACGGTCCCTGCCCAGCTTTATACGTCGCGATTAACGGCAAGGACGAGAAACATAGATACTGGATCAAAGATTAAATCGCTGGAAACCTTTGCCTCGGGGCACCACTCCCTCGGCATCAGAAGCACGCTTGGTGCCTTGCCTCACTTCGTCAGTCCCCGTCACTGGGACCGGGAGGGCCAAACCCTCACCGAGAAAGCCCATTATCTACGTACTATATAGCTCCACCACAGCAAGAGGAACAGACACGACAGTACCAGTACGGTCCCTGCCAAGCCTGAACCAACCTGAGAATAAACTCGGGCTCTAGTCCCGTGAAGACAACTTATTTGCCCCCGTGGTTGAGACTGTCTAAGTACAGATCCTAGCCAGTACTTCCCAGGAATTCTCCTGAGTCAACCCCCATAGTCTTCCCACTTTTACCTCAAATTCTTGACCGTACTTGCGGTTTCAGCTGCTAGCTCGTCAACGTCATGGGCGTCATGAACCGTTAACGTCATCTATCTATCCGTGCCCATCCTTTCCAATCCAATCCAGTCCAGTCCTATCCAATCCAGTCCCATCCCATCCATCCATCCAGACATACATACATATAAATATGTATGGCAAAAACACTCCATCAGAAAAAAATATATGATGCTTTTAAATATATTTTGATTTTGCTGTTAAATGAATTTTACATGACTTAAATGCGAAGAACGTGATATTTAATAAATAAAATTAGCACATAAAATGTTAATCATAAAAAGAGAAGAAAAACGTTTTATAAGCCATTTTACCAAGAAAACTGAATATTGACATGATAAACTGAGAAAAGATTGAAAAAAATAGAAATTTGTATGCCACTTCTTTTGAAATTTTAATCAGATGCGGCTTTTAAAAGCTCCGTGATTTTGCCGTTGAATCTTACGCGGTGTAAATGCGAAGAATACGATCCTTAATAATAAAGCTAAAAAGACAAATGTATAAGCAGGAGTGACTGCAAGAGCAGACTGGTAAACTGCGAACTCAGCGACAGCGTAAAATCTTAAAGAAACCCTTTTGGGCTACAGCTACAATTTGAAAGCTCTTAGATTTCTATTCTTTTTTTATTTGATAGACTTTTGTTAATATCAGGAAAAGTTATTTTGAAAGCAATAAACATTATTTTCAATTTATATTATGTTACTTGTTTTGATTCTGTAACAAATTCCCGGATGAATCATTTTCCTGTGTTGATTTTATTTTTTTTTTCAGCCGCTTCATATGCGATAGGTCAAGGTTCCACTGAACGTTTGGTTTTGTAAAAAATTGTGTGTTTCGTTCGAACCACTGAAATAGGTTTATCTAAAATGGACAACGTTCACGAATAAAAAAGGTAACCTGGACCAGGAAAAGATAATTTTACGCACAGACAAAAATAAGACAAAATAAAACAATAAAAATGTGAAAACTTTCCTATTTTATATTACGCCCATACTGGCGTTTTTTCATTTACAGACACATACACTTTTCGAGAGCATTTAGGCTAACCCCAGATTGGGCTAAAAATATTTAAAAACAGCATATCTTTAGAATTGCCTATAGATAGTTTCGTGAGCTGGAGATATATACGTTTTATTCCCTACTGTAATGTTACTAGTCGCTTTGAAACTGTTGAGTGTTTTATCCAAAAATTCGTTAAAGGTTTACAACATATGAAATAGACAATAAAACAAATTCCAATCTCTGGCTTCCAAGTGCCCATGTTCAAGTAGAGGACTATGTTATTCAAAATTCGATGACTCTAGATAACGTTATTTCCTCACAGTGCGTAAAATATACATACATTCATGTAGATGCTTCATTATTTAGTTTCTTTAAATATCATACAGGACGATAATATTTGGTGGCAGCAATTTAAAAAATGATTCAGACGTTTAAAGTGATTCGAAGCAAAATGCAGTTTCGAAAGTAAGTCTTTTGAATTAACGCCCTTTTGGGCTAAAAATTTGCAATAAAACTAATAATAAAAAAGGTCGCGAAAAGCATTGCAAAACATTACATATAGCAGCTTAGGGAAATAAAATTCTAAAAAAATATGAGATAAATGCATAATCATTTCGCAGATCATTTCC
This sequence comes from Stegodyphus mimosarum, assembly GCA_000611955.2. Classification (NCBI taxonomy): domain Eukaryota; kingdom Metazoa; phylum Arthropoda; class Arachnida; order Araneae; family Eresidae; genus Stegodyphus; species Stegodyphus mimosarum. Next base: position 2,719 of record KK118672.1, on the reverse strand, counting down.
ACGATGCAAACGCATTCAGTTTCATTTAAACTCAGAAAATTTGGAGCCATGGCTTTCTGTAATTAAATAATAAATAGAAAATGTTAGATATATATTATTAAAGTAGAAAATATTTGAATATTATTATCCTGAAGCACGCTATCTGATTTCAAGACATTTAAAAAAATCTTGAGCATGCTGCCAAACAGAAATTTGGTACGACAACTCCACGAATATGAATTTATTCATGCACTTGGCACGTAAGCAATTTATACGTCTCCTTTTTTTGTAGAAATTTCTATCAGTATTCATCGAAAGAACACAGACGTTTTTCTTACTGCTATATGTTAACAGCACGTGTAAATCAATAAGTGAAATTGCAGATTAATCTTCTGAAAAAATACACCAAGTACTTAAATATCATGTATAAACTGTTTTAATTTTTCTTCATTCGAATACATTTGTTAAATAATCATTTTCATTTCTGTAACTAACTATTCTATTTACAAGTAAATCTAATCATTCTTTACGGTGAATTGATTTGATTCCATTATATTTTGTATCTGAAACGTAAAACATTATTTCATTACTTCTTAAAATACAAATATTCCTTACCCAGTAAGCTGCTTTGAGACCTCCAATACCAGATATTATTTCTTCTTCTCTTTTTCTTCCGTTTGTCTAAGAGAGAAATAATTTCTTCAAGATATATATACGTATATGTATTCAAGAATTATTACAGTTACAAACGGTTACAACAGCTACAAGGGGTACTGAGGAATAAGTCCACTTTTAAAACCTTTTGCACTCTTGTAACATTCTGCAAAATGTTTAGTTTGTATATATTCAAACACTTCAAAATAATTTTTATACCGACTGAGATAACATTTTCTCCCTATAGCCATCCTTAAGCGAGAGGATTGAAATTTCTCAACAGTTTCAAATTCACTTAATTTCTTTTGTTATGGATACAAAGAGACCATGCACAGTAAACTGAAAATGAACTTATTCGATGTAATTTACTATGTGTTGGTGCACACAAAAAACTGAACTTATTTGACCTAAACGAATTTCCTGTGTTCTTATAGACAGTAAACTGAAAATGAACTGATTCAATTATACATAGTTGATTTCATTACGTAATGCAGACTTTTTTAAACAAAATTGTATCTCATTTTGTACACTTGGGCTCCTTTTCCTACCACGTATTTTGGAAACATGCTGTTGAGATATGTGTTTCCCCTGCCTTCTTAGCATGCCTTCGTGGTGTAGGGTCAGTATCCTCGGCGTGCATTCGACAGGTCTGTGGTTCTAGTTCCGGCGAGGGCATTACTCATTATTCACGTATTCTGCTTCCAAAATAACCTAATGTCTCTATAGATACAGTAATACAATACTGCGTATTTGTCAAGGAGGAAACTTTCTCTAACAAGTCATCAGAATCCGGGTGTCATGTACAAAGGTTTGCGCCGCATAAAATATAAAAAAAATTGTCTGACATATTTAAGCTGTTTAGGAACTAACACATGAAAGCAAATTATATTCTTTACTCTGACAAGAATAGTTTTGAAGTTGAAATTCCTTAAATGAGAGCGTTAAAGACCTGTTCGTTTCTAAAGTTAATTTTTATGACGGCAGATTTAAGGTTTTATTTAAGCAACCAAGCAACAATTAATCAATACCATATGTTTTTCATCATTTCTGTTTTATCAAAGACTGTAACTAGAACACAGATTAGATAGAGGTTTGATAAGCATGGTCAGATATTAGTTGCTTTTCATTGGCAACAACTGTGAAGTATTTATCTAGCCAGCACTCTGTCATTGCTTCTCCAGCCTGTTCTGAAACTGTGATATTCATAGATACACTGGTGTGCAAAAATTAAGGACAAAGTCGAAAAATTAGCATATCAGCTGAACGAAGAGGCAGAGCGGACAGAAAGACCAATCAGGAGATTAAGTAATGTGATGTACGGTAGCACATGCGCAGATATGCAGGTAGACGTAATGGGGGAGTGTCTGAGTAGTATAAAGCATGTTGTCGGTGTAAGATCAGTATTTCTGGCAAAGAGATTGCACGCCGTATAGCAGTTAAAATCACACCGAGTTGCTGCCTCAGTGAGAAATGGCGAATAATCAATCCGTTAGACGACATCTGGATGCTTTTACCCGAGGTCTAATCATTTGGAAGTTGGAGGAAGGCCGCAGTGTGAAAAGTGTGGCTGCAGAGTTGGGAATTGCTCACAGCATCGTTTCACGACTTTGAAGACAATTTCAAACTACAGGAACAGCTATCCGGGGGTTTAGTAGTGGTCGTCCACGAGGAACCACACCCGCAGATGACCGGTATATTGCCTTACAGGCGAGAAGAAACAGGCGGCAGACAGCGGGAGAAATCGCTAGACACACGACACAGGCGACTGGACGACCGATATCGTCCTTTAAGACCGTGACCTTTTAGCAACACAGATTACTTGTTGAACTTTGAAGTTCCTAAAAATATGAGAATGATATGTGAATTTGATTAAAATCAAATAATTAATGGACACGGCGCTTCCAGACATATCTGAAAAGATTTAATTTGCAAAATAATAGTCTTTGTAGTTTTTGTAGTGCTGACGGCAACATAAAGGAATTCTGCTGCCGCAGAAAAGAGTTTAGATTTGAAAAGGATCTGATGCATTTGTAAGGTTTTAGTTAAACTAACCAAGTTTATTTTAATTTAAATCTTTTCTATCTCC
>KL818906.1:0-10500 GCA_000611955.2 Stegodyphus mimosarum | reverse complement strand
TTTAGAGGTTTCGAATGTACCATAGCTTCTACATTCTTACTTGCTAATTAAAAGTATATATATCCGAAGATGTATTTTACTTCGTGCATTATTTCCTGGTCAGAAGACTCGTTCCATTTTGTGCTGATATACAGATTTCAGTGAAAATTATGTTTTTGCTTCCACTGAAAGTTTTTATTTTTTAAATAGTAACTGTATTTGCATCTAAATACTATTATAACTTAATATTCTAACGTTTAATCAAAGAAAATTAGCTCATAATTCTGCTTATCTTAATTTAAGGAATAACATTTTTCTTGGTTTTAACATCAATAATGGTGTGATTGGAATAACTTTAAAACTTTTAATAATTCCATTTTTCTTGTCTCTTTGATTTCTTCCATCTTATTTGAAAGTCTGATATTTTAATGCTTTTGAATCATATAAAGCCAAAAACTTTCTAGCCTATATTAAGCACTTTGCCTGAAGTTGTGTATAGTGGTCCTGATGCTTGAGAGGTATTGAATATTAGTATTGATTTAATACCTCTCAAGCATCAAGTTTTAACTGCATAATTTTGATATTTCTTCCTTCTATATTTGAGAAAAAATAATATTTTCTTCCTTTGGTATTTGTTTTATTATAAATATTTGTTTTATAAACAAGATCTAGCAATGTCAAACTCACACGAATTACGATTTTCTTTTCCCGTTTTTCTTAACTGTGCTTCTGCTTTCAAAAACTGCTGGTGGCTTCCACTTTCGTCTGAAATATTTCTAGTATATTCGTGTTCAATGAGATTAGTAATTTTAATGCTAGCAACTAGTATTGTAGTAAAATTAGACGCATAATGAATTTCATGATTTCGGGGAAAAAAAATCCAGACACAACTTTCCAAGTGACTTATTGTTAATGCAACTGAACGAACACTTTTTTTTTCTATCTCATTTGGTGGGGGGCATGTGATATTTTTTAAGCAAGAAAAATTTCATAAACTGGGTGCATAAGAAGTGAACAATTAGCAGTAATTTTCTCAAATCAACAACAGTCGTGGTTACCTTTATATGTAGTGCGATTACGAGACAGTTTTCCTTACAAAGGCCTTCACGAAAACATCCCTTCCTTTTGGCCGATAGCTTTCGCGAGCTTCACACTTATCAACTCATTCTTATCACAAAACCTTACAACATTTTGGACTTTGATGCGGATGATGACAGATTAAATACAAATTTATCTTCTCCTTTTAGAACGTAACTATAAAATTCGTAATTATAGTCTTTATCTATATAAATTATTCATAGTGTTATTGATACATCTCTCCGAAGCTAAGGAAGGATGTAATGTGGGATAAATATGTAATATAGGGCAGCACTTAGAAATATATCCATTAATTAGTTTTTCTGGCTACCTTTAATATCACAAAACTGTACCACTTTTTTTAAAATAAGACTTTACAAGGTTTACAGGGTGATGCTGACGGGGTGACTTTGATTTATATATCCATTAATTAGTTTTTCTGGCTACCTTTAATATCACAAAACTGTACCACTTTTTTTAAAATAAGACTTTACAAGGTTTACAGGGTGATGCTGACGGGGTACTTTGATTTTTACTTTAAATCAAAGTCACCCCGTCAGCATCGCCATTCCCAGAAATTTACTGTCGCTAAATTTCATGAATTTCTTTGAAATACTGAAATAACTATTTGTCAGTCGACTGCTTTAATCGCTTGCATGATAAACTAAAGCTGTGTTCAGGGCTGGATTAATCGTTCAGCAACTTAGGTCGGTGCTTAGGGCATCGAGGAAAGATCGCGAAAAGGTTCTTAGGGTATTCAGAAAAGGGAGTACCAAAAGTTTTCACATTGTCGGTTTTACCATGGAATATATCGTGTAGTTAAACCAAAACCGGGAGAGAGAAAGAGTGCTGAAAACTGGGGTAAGCATATGGAGGGGGGCACCAGAATCTTCTAAGCATTTAAACGCATTTAAAGATCTTAATTCGGCCCTGATTGTGTTTCACAAAGCTTTCTATAACTGGAAATATTTTTTAAAAGCAAACTGAACATCTTTTTACACAATTGCATTAGAAATGACTTTTCATATTCTGATTATAACAGAAGTAAACACTGGAATAACATCTAAATGAAATTTTAGGAAGTCAAAAGTATCTTTGATTTCGTAATTTTATAGAATCACTGCAAATGCATAAAATATTTAAAAGCCTGTTTCGATAACATTATAATTCATGTACGTAACTAAATATGTTAACATTAAATATTATTTACACACTAAATATAATACATATTATTAAAACTAATTCGAACAGCTGGTGCTTATTGGTGCGGTAAAGAAAATAAAGAATCTTAAAACCCGATACATAAAAAGGAAGAAACATTGCAATAAATATCTATACAAAATTTTATGAAGACAAAAATATGTCCAATTCAGTAACCTCACTCAATCATTACTAAAGCATCCATTTTCGAAAGCCTTCTTTCCGTCAAAACTAAAAATTATACACGTTCTAAATGCGTTAATGTTATTCATTCAAATGAAAGTTATCCAATTACATTTTAACATACGATACTTGATGATTTTGGCAAAGGAAATTTCTGACTATGATAAGGAATCTTTAAAACATGATTCAAAGAAGAAATAAACATTATAAAAATATTTAAATGAATACTTTATGAAGGGAAAATTATTACTTGATTCAGTAACCTTACTAAAGCATCCAACATACGAAAGCCCGTTCCGATAACTAAGCACGTTCCGATTTATGCACATACTAAATACGTTAACATAAAATATTATTTAAACATCAACCCAAACACAGTACATTCTAAAACTTGATACTTGCCGATTTTGGTAAAGGAACTTAAAAATATGATTTTAAAAAGAAACATTCTATGTGAATGAGACCTTCTCCTTAGAAAGTCCTCCATGATAGTTTCCGTTCCCTTGCGCGGATTCCAAACCCAAAAATTTTCTGCATTTTATACAATTATAAGTCTTTCTTTTTTAAGTAATGTCAAGCAAAAATTTGTAAATATCAAATCGAATGCGATTACGAATATTTTAAAGTAGTTAACATTTTGAGCGGGAAAGCTTTCTTAAGACGCTCATAGGCAGCTGAAAATTAGACAAGAAAACCCTAAACTGGCATAAAACTGTGTCCATTTCTATAACAATCTATATAAATTCGTTTTCGAAGCATTTTGCTAAAATATTAAAAGTTGTATTTGTGTAGCATTTATTAATTAGACTTTTAATTGTCTACTCAGCTTTTGGTTTTCATAACCTTCCATTCATCAGAATAGTAATAAAATCATTAAGCTTGGGGGGGGGGGGTTTGGGGAAAAAGGAATTTTAAAGAAAAGATTATTTTTACAAAATGACTCAAAATTTCTTTCTCAAATTGTTTATTTTCGGAAACGATAAGTAGTTATATAACTCAAACAATTAAATATTTTCGAAAAGTTTGTTCCCCTTTCAGTGTTACCAATATTTCCGTATAGAAATAGAGCACAATTAAATATCGATAATGAATATCATATCGTGCAGCGTATAGAATGAGCATCACGATATTTTCAAAAGCAGCCACTTTGACAAATGAGCAGAATTGACGGAAATCGCGTATGAATGTACATACATGTTTCGTAATACCAAGAATGTTATAAAAATAACAGTTATGCGATGTCGATAATTTACCGATCTTTCCAAAGTGTTTAAAAATGTAATATTTAAGGGTTTGTTTCAAAAATTGTAATCAGTTCACTCACGGTTTTTTGTCGCTATAATCTGAAGCTCGTCATCGATTTTTAAACTACTTCTCGATAAGCTATTGAGTTCAAATTTTATACGCACACCGTTTATGGATGGTAATACGAGTACAACGAGTTAAAGCGAGTTTTATAAAATCCATTTAGAGTTTTTAAAATTTAATGTTGAAAAAAAAATTTGAGCATTTTTTCATTTAAAGAATAAACTAAAAGTCTCAAAAATTTTAAGTTTGCATCATTTTACAGAGCGTAAAAGAGGTTTTGAATCAAAATTTGCATGAAATTTTTAACATAATTTCTGATTTTGGGCCGAATTTTTTAAAATTTATAAATCTTTTCAATTATTTGAGGTAAGAGGATTCTTGAAAGTAAAAGACTGAACCAAAAGGAGAAAAATAATTGATCGTATAGATTAATGGGAATGAGATTTTACTTAAGTCCCTTTGCAAAATTCCTGTACAGTTTTATAACAAGAACAATAGGTTCTTAAATAACGAAATTAAATAATCGAAATATATTATCAAAAGTATAAGATTTATAAATTTACCAAGAGATACTCCCGTTTTTATTCTTCGTGATATAAATTTGAAGAAGAATTATTTAAAGAGAATTGTTCAATCTCGTGTTCCCATTAAATTATACGACACATTAATTTTCTCGTTTAAATTATTAAGGATTTTATGAGTTATAAATAAAAATTCATTTTGTAAAAACTTTTTTTTTTATTCAATAACGCCCACCAGCGGCCGAGCGGTAAAGACGCTGAACACTGGTAGTTCGGTCCGAGGTTCGAATCCCGCGAACGGGCTGGCTGCATGGGCGTTTTCGTGGTTTTCCCCATGTGTAACGTGTATACGAGCCAGTTCCCCTTAAAAAGTCCTCCACGAAGGCATCCCTCCCCTTAGGCAGATAGCCCTCGTGTGCTTTGCCATAACTGAATAACCATAACCTAACCTTTATTCAATAACTGCTCTGTAACGGAAAGTTTAATTTTTTTTATTTACATAAACATTCACTCTGGAACTGGTAATAAATTTGTGTCTTTAGATTCGGTGTAAGGTCTTTATCTCAAACCATCAAGAAGATTTCTCCCCACGCTAATGGCCCACCAGCGGCAGAGCGGTAAAGACGCTGAACACTAGTAGTTCAGTCCGAGATTCGAATCCCGCGAACGGGCTGGCTGCATGTGCGTTTTCGTGGTTTTCCCCATGTGTAACGTGTATATGAGCCAGTTTCCCTTAGAAAGTCCTCCACGAAGGCATCCCTCCCTTTAGGCAGATAGACCTCGTGTGCTTTGCCAAAATTGAATAACCTAACCTAACCCCACGCTAATGACAGTCATTTACTCATTGTCGTCAGGGTTGTGTGGACACTTGTACCCTTAGGAATTTGGGGTTGGAAGAGATACAAAAGTCCGGGCTAGTCCTTCTTGGCGTATCTTTTCATTATTAAAAAGACACGGGACGGTCCGTTTTCGAGGCTGCATTTAAACTAACAATATTCCGTGAGCAATCGTTAAGGAGCTTGCATGAAAGAACAAGATAATATACGGATCAAACCGTTAAAGGGTTCAAATTGTTGCCAAAGAACAAGATAATATACGGATCAAACCGTTAAAGGGTTCAAATTGTTGCCACCAAGTATTAGAGCCCTGCATTATATTTAAAGAAATTAAATAATGAAGAATCTGCATGAATTTATGTATGTTTCTTGCACTGCAAAAAGCCAAAGGTACCTAGAGACATCAAATTTTGAATAACCTAGTCCTCCACTGGAATATGAGCATCCGGAAGCCCGAACTTTGAATTTGTTTTATTATTTATTTCACATTATGTAAAACTTTAACGAATTTTTGATTAACAAATTTAACGATTTCAAAGCGAGCAGTGGCAACACTATACGGGAGGAAAAAAAAAATTCTCATCAGCGCGCGAGACTGTGTATCGGAAATTCTAAAGATCTACTCTTTTTAAACTATTTTGTGATATTGCTGTTGAACTGAATTTTATGGTTTAAGTGCAAAGAACATGATATTTAATAAACAAATGTAACACAGAAAACGTTAAAAGAATGCCCATTTGGGCGTAATATAAAATCTGAGAGCTTTCAGATTTTTTAAAATTATGTAAATTTTTTTGGGGGGGGGTACAATACCAGCCAGCATTTAAGCTAACCGTACCATGCAGGGAGCACGAGGAAACTCGTTATTGGCGAAAACGCAAGTGATATTTGGGCGGATTTATTTTCGATGAATTGTAAGAGATTTATTGTATTTCGATTTACTGTATTTCGATGAATTTACGCACGGCATTTCCGTTGACCTTTTTTTTGGCGAGTCATCGTTTAGATAAAAGCATTATATGCGACTTTCTGTAGACATCTACATGATTTTGTCAGTCAAAAGCCTGTGAATCACCAATGAATACTATTGGTATGAGAAGCAACCTTAGGCATTTAGAAGATATTAATAGCTGAGTTCATGAATGCAGCGTCATCGTGAACGCTGATATAACTTATTTCATAAATTCAAACTATTATTTTCATCTTTTGAAACAGTATTTCATAACGTAAGAAGAACTTTTTGTTTTGTAAATATCAGTTTTCAGTGCAGTGGTACACCATTAACAAATAGAAGATGGACGCAATATAATGCAAAAATTTATAATTGCAAAATATGGAATTTTTTCAAAAATGCGTTACGATTTATTAAAAATTAGCGCGGAAAGAAAGTGTTGAATACTTTTATTATTTTACAAAGAAACAAATTTAGCTGAATCATAAGAGATAAGTCGAAAATAAATTGATTATGCAGCAAAGAGTATAAGTGATATTTTCCTTAAACAGGTGTGCCTTCGTGCATAAATTTTAAAGAAATTAACTCGCATTCATGTTAACCGAGGGGAAAAGCCTAGCCTATTTGCCGAGAACAAACCCAGAAAAACTAAGGTCTTGCTATCTTATGCAGTGGACAACAGGTGGTCTTTGCCAGTGAGACATTGTGTATTAATTTATAAGGTCTTTGCCAGTGAGACATTGTGTATTCATTTATAGGTTATTTCTTCTTAGCATGTCTTCGTGGTGCAATGGTCAGCACACTCGGCGCGTATTCGAGAGGTCCGAGTCCCGGCGAGGGCATTGCTCATTTTTCACGACTGCCGCTTCCAGAATAATCTAATGATTAAATTTTCATTTTTCATATTTATTGCTCAAAATATCAGATATCCCATTTCTTTTAATGTATGATTTGAATTAAACCTTATATATATATATATATATATATTTGAGTCATAAGTTTTTTTATGCGGGAGACGTGAAAAATTAGCAATGTCCCTCTCACCGGGACTCAAACCTGGGCCGCTTAAATACGCGTAGAGTGTGCTACTGTTAGATCACGAAGGTATGCAGGAAGGATATACCTTATATACGGCAACTGGAGATTACGGTAAATTAATATAGTGAACTTTAAAGATTGCATTTATTCTATTGTGGTTCATGCGCTATCGACGAAGTAGATTTAATTCAAAATTCGTTAACTGTTAATTCAGTATGTTTAAATGAAATGTGGTGTACACATCAGATTTTTTAAGATTCATTTCTAAATTCATTAATGAAACAATAATTCATAAATGAATTTCTAGATTCATTTCTAAATGAATCTTAAAACAAGACTAGTACTTAGAGATTTCAGACACATTTTTCATTAAGCAGGGGTAAACAAGAGCTATTTTATACTCCCAACACGATCATCTCAAAATGTAAACAAAGCACCTAAACGCACAGATTCATTTCAAACAAGCGCAAACGTCTAACACGTGTTTATAACAGACAAATGCATTATAATTTGACCCAAAAACAGTTATCACAATGTAAAACAATGACAAATTTTCACTGAACTTCTTTTTCAGTAACACTTGACGTAAAGCGTCCTGAGTTAGCGCATAGCAACATGAAAATCCCATTTTTACAACAAATCAACGACATACTTTATGAATCTAGCGCATGTAAATCGTACGGTGACACTTTTAGACGTCATACTAACTATGAACTGGACCAAAAATATCTCGTTCCTTCTTCTAAGGAACAAGGTAACTAAATCTATTCTAAACAACTGAAATACTCAGTTATACCCATTTCCGAAGTTTAACTACTCAATTTACACACAAATTGGATCAGTCAACTAGAATTATATACACTTTTCCATATTTCATTACAAAAATTTTCAAAATCGTCATATAAGATCAATTAGCACATGAAATGGCTTGCAGCAGTCAAAGAAATTCGACTTGAACAACAAACAAACGATCACATACTTCAATTCCACGTTATTTTCATCTCGAGGTGCGTTACTAATTAGTATTGAAAATTGGATAAGAAAATTTAAATTCGTTAAATTATCAGAATCATAGTTTCCGTCAACACTACAGTGTATAAAATCAAAACGTATATCCTGGATTGTTGAATTAAATAATACTGGCATGAGCAGCACGGCACTTAAGTCCCTGGAGCATTTCAAATCATATTAAAGTTTTTTAAAGTGCAAATCCTGTTATAAAAATTTTCAAATTCGATACCATGTTACAATGTTAGGAATAATATATATAAAAAAATTAAACTGAATTCGTACTTCGGTCAACAAAAATAAATAAAAAATAAAAAAAAACAATAAAATTTAAAATAAAAAAATTATGTTAAATAATTTAAATTTTTTAATATGTGAGAAAACTGTATTATCATCATGTGTTGTTATTTACTGCAAATTTAAAAACAATTTATTTGAACTTCAATGGATGAATAAAAAGCATTTAAATTAACGATTGAAATTGAATAAAAAAAATAAATAAGTAAAAAAAAATTTAAACTTTTAATATGCGAAAAAAAATTGTATTAACGCCACAAGTTTCCACTACAAGTTTAAAAAAATGTATTTGAACGTGAGAATAAAAATGTATTTTAATAACGACCGACTCCCATTCATGAATATTTATTGTATAGACACGTTTACGTTCTCCGCTAATAAAATTTATTGAAAGGAGTAGAATATATTCAAATAAGCAGTGATTTTCCAACAAATTTTTAAAATGTACCCATAAAATATAAAAAAAATGGGGGGGTTTCGTAGGGGAACCCGAGGGACAAGCGAACTAACACGCTCGAACTAACACGCTGTTCTGCGCGAGAATAACACACACCTCTATTACGGAAGAGCTGCGCGCCGAGTTTGTGTGACCCGTGAAAGACAAGTCCCAACCGCCCTGGGATGGAACAGCGGGGTGAATCCGTTAAGCCGAAGTCCCGATAAAATGTGCATAAAATTTCTCATTATTTTAAATTATACGATTTCCTTTTAAAGTGGATTTTAAACCCCTCGAATGCGCACCGGGGAGCACTGGAGCGTTTGAAATCGTGCAAATCTCAAAAAACGCATTTTAAAAAAAAAAAAAAACGGGGAACACCGAACACCGAAGCATTCAGAATTTTTAAAAAAAATTATTCGTATGCCTCGGGAAACAACTTTCGTCGGGACTCTAATCCCCGGGATACGCACCGAAAACACTGGAGCGTTTGAAATCGTGCAAATCTCAAAAGACGCATCTTAAAAAAAAAAAACGGGGACCACCGAAGCATTCAGAATTTAAAAAAAAATTATTCACATGCACCATTACCCATATACAATTATTCATATGCACCATTACCCTTACGAGTAGCGACAGGCTTGTTTCTATGATTTTGAGCCGTCCTTTCTCTTATTTCATACAAAATGAATTTTGTTCAAAACTCACTACGTCCTCCACGGCACTTATGTCTTTGCCGGGGGAGTACTTTATCATGTGTCTGGGCGACCAGAAACGGCAGAGGACCGAACTCGTCGCAGACATGCTGTGGAAGTTTGCGGTGAAGAATGTGTCTGGGCGACTAGAAACGGCGGGAACCGTACTCGTCGCAGACGCGCTGTGGAAGTTTGCAGCCTCGTCCTAGGACGAGGGGGGGGCGGCCTCTACGGACAAGTGAACTAACACGCCGGTCGGTGGGAGGGTAACACACTCCTCTATCACGGAACAGCTCCGCAACGAGTTTGCGTGAAACCGGTCAAGGACGTTTCCCGACCAGCTGGTCAGTATCTCGCCCCTGCCCGCAGACCTAACGCTGCGAAGGAACGGCGGGCTAAATGCTGTTCGTAAAAGCAAAGGCTTTTGCGCCCAGGAGGTTCGCCGCCGAGCATTCCAAATCAAGAAACGCCCGTGCAACGTTCCGTCACGAAGCAGCCCTCGGTCGTAGCGGTGCTCCACGCTTTCGCGATTGACCATAACAACGTACGAGCTTCCGTGCCTGAGCGAGAATCGAAATACGACGCAGCGCGCGTCTCGTTCTCTTGTCAACAACCGCCCCATATAAAAGGCGACGGCGGTTATGTGCGCAAACAGGTTCTTTTTTGAAGTGACGGCACCTCGGCATGATTCTACCGCCGTTTCCTCCTCGCCGCAGTGATTTTTGGTAGAAACCGTAATACGAACTTCGCTTTCGCCGTCTGGGTTACGGTCGCTCCACACTGTACTCGCTGGAAAACGTTTCCGGACTTTTGTCACTTTTCTTCGCAGTTGGAATCGCCTATTCTCTCGCATGTATTCGTATCGTTTTTGCGAGTTTCTTACAAATATTTTCGCCGGTGAAATACAAGATTTTTCGTAACTTCGCGAAAATAGGTAGGGACCATTCGCGAGATAGATTTTCGCCGTGCG
>KL818903.1:0-12865 GCA_000611955.2 Stegodyphus mimosarum | reverse complement strand
TCGATTGCTTTCCGTTCACAAAACTCTCGCGTAGCAGCTATTCTCACAACTAATCACACTGCTGGCAACACTTCACAATTTCGCAACAAACTTCGCATCTCTGCAACTAACTAACTCCTCGCTCTCGGACACGCAAGGGTTTATATAGCTTTTCTTTAAGTTCGACACGTTTCGAGAAATATCTCGACAGGAAGTTATTCTAGAAGCTTCCCGATTGGACCATGGGATATCGCCAATTTGGTCGCCAAATGGGCGATAAAGTCGCCAATCTGGCAACCCTACCATACACTATTTTATGGCAACCCTAGTGCTATGCCGGAAAGCTTACATACAGGCGCAACCGCCGAATTTTTCGTCACAATATTTAAAGAAAGTAAATAATGATGAATTTGCATGAATGTTTCTCGCATTGCGAAAAAATAACGGTATCTAGAGCCATCAAATATTGAATAACGAAATATTCCAACCGTCCACGGGCATTTGGAAGCCCGAATTTCGAATTTGTTTAATTATCTATTTCATATTTTGTAATAATGTTTCATATATTCTATTGAATTTTTGATTAACAAACTAAACGATTTCAAAGCGAACAGTGGCAACACTGTACGGAAAAGAACATTTTTATCTCCAGCGCGCAAGACTGTGTATCGGAAATTCTAAAGAAATGCTGTTTTTAAATATTTTATGAGATTGCTGTTGAATTATGTGGTTTCAGTGCGAAAAACACGATATTTAACAAATAAAGGTAACACATAAAACGCTAAAATAAGCTCCCTTTTGGACGTAATATAAAATCTGAAAACTTTCAGATTTTTTTTTTAATAGATATAAGCTAAATACGTTTATACCAAATAGGTATTTTTGGAGGTGTAAATCGTGAAAAATGCTGAACTGCAAACTTACGTTTGAAAACTGAGATTTCTACTGTCAGAATTAGGTATAATTAAGACTTGATTTTTCTCATTTTTGAGGTGATATCATTAACTCAATTTAGTCGCATGTATTCTGAATTAGCATACACTATGCATTTTTTGTGTTATCCATAAAAAATAATAATAAAAAAAAAATCTGAAAGGTTTCAGATTTTAATGGTCGCTCAAAAGTGTTGAGGTTTTTTACCCTCTCGCTGAGCTCCAAGTCTTCTTTCCGTAAGTATCATTTTCTTCCCTCTCACGCCATTTACAGTTCAACAGCAAAATTACAGAAAATTTAACAGCAGCATAGCAGTATACGTTGAGAATTCCCGATGCGAAGTTACGTCTTCCCATACAGATTTATGTTCCCTCCCCCCGCCTTTCAGTGTTTTCTCAGTTGATCATATCAGTGTTCAGTTTTCTTACGAAGACGTCTTTACGAAAGCTTTTTTTTCTTTTGTCTTTTTATTATTAACATTTTGGGTGTTTACTTTATTTATTAAATATCACTTTCTTGGCGCTGACGCCTCGTAGAATTAGTTCCAACCACAAAAATCATAAAATATTTAAAAACCGCATACCTTTAGAATTTTGAGATGAATAGTCTCGCCCGCTGGAGGTAATATTCAGTAATTCTTTCGTACAGTGTTACCAGTGCTCGCTTGGAAATTTTTGAGTTTGTTAATAAAAAATTCATTAAAGGTTGAAAAAATATAAAATATGAAATTCGAAAGTCAAAATTCGGGCTTCCAGGGGCTCCTATTGTGGTGGAGGACTACGTAATTCAAAATTGATGGCTCTGAGTACCCTTATTTTTTCACAATGCGAGAAACTTACGTACATTTATGCAGATTCTTCACTATTTAATTTTTGTGTGTGTGTTACTGTGAAAGACCGAAATTGGAGAATGTCGACTTTCACCGGAGAATGTCAACATTCACCAAATACGTCGGTGAAAGATCGAATATTGCATTACATTCTTGTACTTTCGGACCCTCACCGGTATAAGTGATAAGTGACGGAGGGCGTGGGCACCATCCCTCTACCATGATGGTCAATTGGTATAGCGCCACGTCCTCCCTTACCTAGAGTCCGGCTTGAGGGGCCACAAGCGAGCCTTGCACAGGACGCCCAATTCCAACGCCCGGACCGTACCGTCAGCAGTCATCCCTCACCGGTGTAGGTCAACAATCACAGATATGCTCTGGTGTAGGTCGAAAAGAGAGGCGACTGGCTGTTTCCCGTAAATGCAGTCGTAAAAGCGAGGGCCTCTTGGGCAATTCAAAGTCTCATAATAGTTTAAGTTGTTGCAATGAATCAGATTTGAATCACATAATTTAATAAGTTTTTTATGACTATTATTTTATTTTCTCATTTACTACGTACTGTATCATTAAGTAAGTTTTTTAACTTCTATTATTTTCCTTCCTCATTTCGAATGTATTGTGTGTTTTAAGTACTCGTGCGTTTTTTCGCGACTGAATGACGGAGAAGAAAATATAATATTCTCATATATTCAACATTCGCCATTAGTAGTACATGGTGAATGTCGACATTTACCGGTGTAAGTCAGAAATAAGAGTATTTGGAAAATATTTCGGACATACACCAAGCGACTACGTGAATGTTGACATTCGCCGGTGAAAGTCGACATTCTCCAGATTTCGGTGTTTCATCGTAACATATATAATAACATATATAAAGCGTATAATATTTCGCTATATATAATAACATAGATAAAGCGTATAATATTTCGCTATATATAATAGCATATATAATAGCATATATAATAACATATATAAAGCGTATAAGATCGTAACATATATAAAGCGTATAATATTTCGCGGCAACAATTTGAAGAGTGCTTTAACGCATTCAAATGTTTCGTTCCAAAATGCCATTTCGAGACTAATAGGGCATTTGAAACTAATGTCCATTTTGGGTTAAAAAAAATTATTGGGAATTTTAGACTTAATGATTGCGTTTTGTCTTACTTACAAAACTCAGAGGAACTGCCAATTACGTTCTGACGCATGAAGAATTAATTATGCGTTCTATGGTTCACAAATTCTGGCGATACTTTTGTATACGGACAAATGGAAGGTCATTGAGTATATCGACTTTGCATGACGGATTATTCACGCTTGTTGAGGATGCTCATGCTTCAATCACTGCCATGGAAAAAAGCAGAAATTTCAATTTACAAAATAGTTATAAGCTGTTTAGCATGGCGTTTGATTGCGGTTGATCTCGAATCTTGTTACTCAACCGTATCCATAAAATAGCTTGGACAGGGAAATCCTTTCCATTTTTTCTTAATTAACTTTTTCTTTCAATAAACGCTGCATGAAAATCATGCTCATAAGCTTTGAAATGGGCAATCAAGTTGAAAGATTTGTCATATCGATTACACATTCTCCAAGGAAAGTATCGGTGGTTTGCTACGTGACTGCATCTAATACGTATCTGCAGTAGGCAGCCTCAAGGCGTATACTATCGATATCCCATTTCACGATTTCGGTATCGATAGGATGCATTTTGTACGGGCAATCAAACGGGGTATATTATTTTTTGCCGATTATGAGCCTTGACCCATTAAGCGTTTAAATATACGTCTGTAATCCTACTTTCATCTATCTCACTCCGCGGAAAGTTTAAGAAATCTGAACAAATTTTATGTCGAAATTGTAAAATTCTTATCTCTAAAATATATACCGTATATTCCGGCCTATAACGAGCACTTTTAATACAAAAAATAAGATCCAAATTTACGGATGGGCGTTATACGCCGGGTATAAAAATGATTCCATCTTTCACCAACAGCAAAGTTTAAGAAATGTGAACAATTTTTATGTCGAAATTGTAAAATTCTTATCTCTAAAATATATATGAGAATAATTCAACGTATATTTGCATGCAGATGTAATGTAATCAAAGTGTAATGTGATTTTAATGTATGCGTATTTATTTATGCATGTATAAATATTTCTTTATTCATTTATGTACGTGTAATGTTATCGAAGTTATAGGTGATTTTATATATCCAAGCCAAATCACTATGAGCATAACATTTGGCGACTGTATTGTATGTGCTAATGTATCCTGCACCGCAAAATGTTATATATTATATATTATTATATTAAGTCATTCTAGTTATTTGGTTTATAAAATTTTAAGGAGGTTGGTTAATTTTTTATTACTAGTTTGATTTTTAAATTTCTTTTTTACTACAGTTTTTAACTTTAATTTAATGGATTATTACCTTAATCTTCTTATGATTTTTTTAAAATTTGTTCTTGAGTCTACTTTTGTTTTTACTTTTGTATTTGAAATGAAAAGAGAGGGTAGGGGATATGTCTTCTAAAGTAAGCGTCTCGTTCAGATTGTGTTCTTAGTAAAAAAATGTTAATCTTAAAGATTATTTGCTTTTTAACAGGATTCTTTTGGTTTAGTGACTAACATCTTTATTTTGATTGAGTATCAATTAGTATTTGAATCTAGCAAATAATTCGACGCTTACTTGGAAGTAAGATGAAACATTCTCTCTTATTTTAGTTACTGTTAATGGATGGTAGATTGGTTTATCCCCTTGATAAGTCGATTAATCTGCTATCAATAACAATAATTGGTTTTTCAATACTTAAAAAGTTTACTTTTGATTTCGGCATTTTTTTCGATTTAGTTTTTCGTTAACTGTGTTTAAAACAAGGAGGACTGAAAGTTCTATAATTTTTTAAATTCTGAAAAATACCTTTTCAATAATGTTTTTAAATTGTATTTCCGTTGCTTGGAGATGTAATATGGAGAGTTTTCTTTTTATAATTTATGGTGAATTATTATATTAAGTATATATTAAGTAGTTGTATTATATTAAGTGACTCTTGCATATATAAGTAATGCATATAATCATTGTTATATCACGCGCATCTCAATATATAGTGTTTGTATTTCTATGCATATTAAAGCCAAGTTAAGGGCGTAAAATTCTAAAAGCGATCGCCTAAAAGTAAATGATAGACACGTTCCTAGCAAAAAGGGAAAAATTCTAAAGGCAATCGCCTAAAAGTAAATTTGATATTCACTTACTAAGGTATAAAAATTTAAACAAATTAATTACTCAAAAGAATAACTCCAAAAAAAAAAACCTAAAAACTAAATGCTGGTATTTAAGAAAATCAACACTAAAAAAAAAATTGTAACACGTAAAAAAACATTTAAAGCACAAACATAATTAAATTAAAAAACCAGAAAAAATACTAAAAAATGGCAGTAAATGGCAATTTAGCCCAAGTCGAGCTTTTGTGGACTCGTCAAGGGAAAAGCACTTATCTGTAAAAAAAATTTTTTTTTCGCTTTTGTCTCAATTATTGTCGTTTGACGAAACGCGTAATGGGGTTTACCTATGTACGAGCTATAGCACTTTTTCCTTTTTTTAAGCCAATCAATGATAGATCAATGACAGCTGGTTCCTCTTCCGTGCTCAATATTTCATAAACTTATTGTTGTATGACCATTTGATACGGGAATAACAACAGCAAAGGCGTCGTTCTACAGAGGCTGTTCGCACATTTTTTAGACGATTTTGGTAAGCGGTAATAAAAAATCGTTTGCTGCAAAAGAAGTAATTGAAATTGTGCTATGTGTTTAAAAGTCAAAATTATCGTCTGTGGCTCGAAAGTTTTCTTTTTAGTCAAAATGGCGAATTTAACAAAGCAGTGGTTCGAAGGCTACATTGACGCTCTTTCCGAAGAGAAATATGCGTACTCCGTGATCCAAAAACGATGTGAGAGTCATGATTTTGTGATATCTAAAGCGTCGATAGGTAATATCATCAACAAGAAAGGCAAAAAAAAGTCAAATTGGAACCTCGAATGAGAGAAAAATTCCAAACAAGTATCCGAGGAAAAAACGGACATTTTCGACTATCGCAAAGGTACGTTGTTTAATGTTAAAAGAAAATCCCCCTAGTCAAAGGACAGTTGCAAAATCATTAAAATTCTCGGTGTCCACTGTAAACAAAATGATAAACGTTGATTTAAAGCTTAAGAAAGCGAAAAAACGCAATGTGCATCGTCTTCTTCCGAAGCATATCGCTCGACGCGGGACACGCTGCAGAATTCTATACGAGAAACACTTATCCGAAGAAAAATGGAAAACAATTGCCACAATAGATGAAACATGGGTGTATTTAAATGATTGTAACAAAAAAAGAGCCATTTATTATCATAAAAGAGGAGAAAAAAATTTAAGTACACGGTTCAAAGAATCGAAAGAAAGTTTTTCTAAGGGATTCGTGATGGTTGCTGGTTTTTCTTATAACGGCAAGTTAATAATAAAGAGAGTGCAAAAAATGTCAAGATTAACTCCAAATACTATCGGGAACATATTTTATCGCCCATTTTTCTGAATGAAATACCATCGCTTTAGCCACAGTGCCATCCATCTGTAAGACTCCATCGGGACAAAGCTAGCAGTCCCACATCAAAATCCACTGTAAATTTCCTAAAAGAAATGGAACAAAAACCTGGTATCCAGGCCATACCTTTCACTGATACCCCTACTAAATCTCCCGATGTGTCACCTATGGATTTTTGTGCTTTCGGACTTTTAAAAACTGCATTATCCAAACGTTGTTCCCAAACCTTAACGGGACTCTGGGAAACTGTTCGGGAGGAATGGGATAGAATACCTCTTCTGGCACTTCAAAAAGGCATCATTATCCTGGAAATTGCCGTGTCGAAAGATAGTTCAGAATAAGGGATGTCAAATAGAACATTTAAAACACAAGAATGTAATGTAATTTAGTTTTGTGAATACAACATACATCGTCTAAAAAATGTGCGAACAGCCTCTGTAGAAGCATGGAAGTTCCGTGCACTATGTTGCGTGTACTCCAAACGCATTTCCTTGTCCTTTTTTCGCATTCTAGTGTAAATTATAATTGGTTCCATTCAATAATTTAGATAATACTAAAAGCAATCATTTCATCGATTTCAATCTAGGCGGATATTAATTTTTATTTTAACTGAATAGCAAGATTTGTCTCCAGTTAAAGTCAAGGTTGACGGATATTATAGACAGGCTTTTGTTCAGCAACCTTGTTCTGCAGACAAGCTCTCCTGTAGCAGATAATAGCCTGACTCGTCGTGGAAAAGAAGGCTGCAATGGTCAGAAATTCTAAAGAGGCGTATTGGGAATTTTAAATAGGTTATTTTAGTTCCACGATCATAGATAACTTGTAGCACAAAGGAAAAAAAAAGTTTGATGTGAACACCATGTGGCTTCCTTCTAAGGCCTATTAAATTACACACATTTTTCGCTTGCGCTTCATTTAAAATTATTTCCGCAAATTATTTTAATTTATCTAACCGATCCCGCAAGGCAATTCGAAAATGACAACAAAAATTGCAAATTTTGAAATTAAATATTCCGGTCAATTTCTGTCGTGCGGAAGTCAAACTTCTTACAGTTTTATTTTTTCATAACGAGCATAAAACTTTTCCGAAATGTAAGTAAAGGACCGAATTAAAAGCTAGACTGCGTTATTTCACAAATAAATTTTTTTTTAAATTTACCATTACCGAAACATGAATATTTTCATCATTTAAAACACTTTTGTAATTGAAAGTGTATGGCTAGGACCAAACGATTGCGGAAATAGAGGCAGGGTGGAGACTTTAAGCCCAGCAAGGGGTTAGAGATATACGGTTCGGTGGTGCCGATTGCAGTAAAAGGAGGTGCACGACTAGATGTCATAGCAATAGCAATCTCATACACAAAATTTCAACGTTCTACGGCTAGTTCTTTTTGAGTTCTGTGAGATTCAGACATAACATATGTACGTACAGATATCACGAAAAAAATCCCTTTTGAATCCATTTAAATCCGTTTTACAATCCGTTTTGGGGATATTTCTCGTATTGTGATAAAGCAACGGTACCTAGAGCCATCCAATTTTGAATGACGTAATCCTACTGCGAATATGGGCATCTGGAAGCCCAAATTGAAATTTAGAATTTGTTTTACTATCGATTTCATATTTTGTAAAACTTTGACGATTTTTTGATGAACAAACTCCAAGATTTCAAAGCGAGCAATTTCAACGCTGTACAGGAAAAAAAAATTTTATCTCCAGCGCGGGAGACTGCGTATCGGAAATTCTAAAAATACGCTCAATTTAAAATTATTTTGTGATATTTCTTTTCAACTGAATTTTATGGTTTAAGTGCGAAGAACGTGATATTTAAATAAACAAAGGTAACACACAAAATATTTAAAAAAAAAAAAAAAACTTTTGGAAGTAATTTAAAATCTGAATCCTTTCAGCTTTTCTTTTTGTCGTCTTTTTTTTTTTTTAGTCCAAAGGGGCTTTGTCCCTGAAGGACTATTGTTTTCGTTTTGCGATTTTGTTTCGGAAACATTAAAAGTCTGTATCCCTTTTCAAACTGTTGCCACAAAATATTGCAGCCCTGTATTATATTTAAAGAAATTAAATAATGAAGAATGTGCATAAATGTATGTATGTTTCTGGCATTGTGATCAAACGACGGTATCTAAAGCCATCCAATTTTGAATGCCGTCATCCTGCTGCGAATATAGGCATCTGGAAGCCCAAATTTGAAATTTGGAATTTGTTTTATTAACGTTATTATTATTTTTTTGTTTTTATTTCATTTTTTGTAAAACTAACGAATTTTCGATGAACAAACTCAAGGATTTCAAAGCGGGCAATGGCAACGTTGTACAAAAAAAAAAAAAAAATTTATCTGCAGCGCGTGAGACTGTGTGTAGGAAATTCTAAAGATAGGCTCGGTTTAAAATTATTTTGGGATATTGTTCTTTAACTGAATTTTATGGTTTAAATGCGAAGAACATGATATTCAATAAATAAAAGTAACATACAAGATGTTTAAAAAACGCCCCTTTGGACGTAATTTAAAATCTGAAACCTTTCAGATTTTCTTTTTTTATTTATTTATTTATTTTAAGTTTTTGATAACGATGTTTTGAGATTTTATATATTTTTTGAGAACTGATTCAATTGACTAGTGAATATTTCTCTAATGAAATTAAAGGAAATAAGTTCAAATGAAGTGCAGCAAAAAAGTGTGTGTTTAATAAGCCGTAGAAGGAAGATAGTTCAGATATTTCTTTCACAGTGAAAGGA
Organism: Stegodyphus mimosarum; assembly: GCA_000611955.2. Lineage (NCBI taxonomy): Eukaryota > Metazoa > Arthropoda > Arachnida > Araneae > Eresidae > Stegodyphus > Stegodyphus mimosarum. Next base: position 3,784 of record KL818903.1, on the reverse strand, counting down.
AAAATTACATAATACTTTTTTACATAGTAAATTAGGTTACGGAATAAACACTTGCATTATTATATGTGCACGAACTATATAGGGTGTTTGTTTTCAATGTACTAAATATCTTAATCGTACCTTTGTTCTTAGACTAAATATATAGATCTAAATATAGCATTAAAAGTACTTCTTTTAAGCAGTTGAGTTTTTAAATGGTGTAAATTCATTATGAAAAATCATGACCGCAACGCTAAATATTCGGCTACTTTAATGTAACCACCAAAGACGGCAAAAGCTGTCTTGAATCGTGTGCGATTGTCTAGGAGTAGCCTAGGAGTAATGCGTAAGAGTAATGTATGAAAGCGAAAATGAAGTCCTTTTTATTTTCATTCTACCTGACCTCGTAAGAACCTTCCGAGATAATGAACGTGAATGGACGGATGCCGTTGCTGTGAACCACTTAAAATATATTCAAGAGAGAAGAAATAAGTGTTCATTAGAATTGATTCTCGGGTAAAGTTCAGGTGGCGACAGGGAGATAACTCAAGCTTAGATTAATACCAGTTTTAAAACGGGGGGGGGGGAAGAAAACTTTCAGATTTTTATATTAAGCCGAAACGGTTTTTTTTTTTTTTACTTCCTTGTAATAAAAAGGAAGTGTTGCAATTGCGAAAGACTTCCGGTATCACATTTCAACGAAAATATCCATTTTGACCTCTATCGAATGCAATTTAACGATGTTTTTGAGTGACATTCATACGTAAGGACAGAATAAAGGACTCAAATAATTATAAAACTGATTTAAAATGGATTCTGAAAAGATTGTTTCGTGGCGTCTGTGCGTACGTACGTATGTATCTAGTATAACTCAAAATATGTTTGTATGTATCTCGCATAACTCAAAAACGAATAGCCTCAGAACGTTGAAATTTTGTATATAGGCCTGCTATAACATGTAGATGTGTACCTCGCATTTTGGATGCAATCGGCCGCACCAAAAGTATAAAAATATATGTATATATGTATACACTTTGTTACTCGGCTCCGTGAGCTCAGTTTCTTTGTTCTAATCAGTTTGTAAATTGTGCATTGTTTGCTTTTAAAAATGGTTGAATTATGTTGTTCTTATCATTCGGTTAAAATTTTTATGCCCTTAGTTAACCTGCATGCAATAATTGTTGAATTATCAGAAATGTAAAAGTTTTTTAAGTGCGACTAAGCCTAATTTTGGATTACGATAGCGGCCATATTTGTTTACATTTGTAGCTTAGCAGAATCGTGGATTTGTTGCCAATCTAGAGAAACTAAGTTTCGCAACAACAAAGTAACATCTTCTTTTATTATTGCGATTTAAATTATGCTTGATTCCTTCTGGAATTATCATTTAAGTTATTTATTACCTGTTTTTTGAGGACAAGTTATAATTTTAATTGTAAAAATTGTTTTTTTAATTGTTTTAACTGTACTTGGCATTCTATGTTTTTCCATTCTTTCAATTTTTAATGAAAATATATTGAATTTTTATGTATTCGCCTTACCGCGAAGTGAGAACAGAATTAATTAGTAGCGCATGCGCATTAGGTAAGCGGCGCTGAATCGTCTGTGAAAAACTGTTTCTTTTTTATTTGTTTAATTTCTTTTAGACATCGTTTTAGATTTATTATAGTATTTGAACACTTGAATATGGTAATTCTATAGGTTGAATTATGTTGTTCTTATCTTCCGTGAAGGTTTTTATGCCTTTAGTAAATCCGCATGCAAGATTTGTAGAGTTATGAACAATTTAAAAATTGTTTAAATACGGCCAAGACAAATCATTTTTTTCATGGCAGACATATTTGTTTACATTTGAAACTTGGGAGAATATTGGATTTGTTTCCAATCTAGAGAAATTAAGCTTCGCAACAATGCCTTCTAACTAAGATAACGCCTTCTTTTCTTATTGCGAACTAAATCATGCTTTACCGATTCTGGAATTTATTCTAGGAAATAAGTGTGTAAGATTTACTTCGTAATTTTTAAGAGAGATATTTTGAGTTTTTATGCATTTTTGCCTTGTCGCGAAGTGAGAACTGAATTAATTGAATGAGAAATGCTGAATAGTCTGTGAAAAATAGTTTCTTTCTTTTTTTTTCCTGTTTGTTTAATTTCTTTTACATATCGTTTCATAGAAAATACTCCAGATGATATACATAATTTTTGTGCATTCTGGTGAGTTATAAAATGAGTGAGATGTAACGCTGTTAAATGCAGCTAGCGTCATGTTGTAGTAAACAAATATAGTGAATTTTTAAGAATGCATTTATTCTATTATGGTTTATGCCCTATCGATGAAGTAGATTTAACTCAATCCGATAAGTTTAAATGAAATGCAAAATGCATGTAATTTAATATTCCGGAGAAAGAAGTCGTATGGTGTACACATCAGATTTTTTCCCTTCTATACATAGTGGCAGTAAGCACAGCCAAATAGTAATGCAGAATTCTAGAAAGTAAGTGAATCACGCGAAATGCAATTGAAAGTGTTTGCTCCGAGCCAACATTGCACTGCTGGAAGGAAAACGAAAGGGAATTTTCGAAACCCCACATTTTATAAGGTGCGAAGATCATCGCACAGATTTCAGGGAAAGGTTATCGGACAAGGTCTACTTCTGCCAATTGAGGTAGGATTATTTGTATTCTTATTGTATGTATTCTTTCGCATACTTGTTACGTGGAAAATTCTAAATATACTCGTGTCACATATTAAGGAAGCCTGAAATATTGTAGCAAAAGGAAATATATACATTTATATTTATATTTACGATGTAATTACGAAATATTTACCTCCGATCATGTCATAATCTATTGATTTTAATAGCGCTGAATGTTTTGGTCACCAAGAGTCAAGTCAGTGTATGGAAAAAACTAGTTCGAGCCTCTCAATCACCGTTTCCCACCTCTGTGATCTCCGCACCCCAGGGAGGTAGGAAAGAGGTTATTCTTACCGGTATAACCCAACTGCGCGAAAAAAAGTCCCTGCCCCCTTGTTTGCCCACAGTCCAATGCGCGAAAAAGTTTTTTCTTCCGAAGAAGACCCCTCGTTTTCAAAATGCTGAGGGTTACTATCTAGTTTTATTTTCCGAAGCCAAAAGCAGCCAACAGGAAAAGAAAAATGGCGAAATAGGATTATATATCACAAGAACAAGAAAAGAATATTTAATAAGAGTTAATTATTTTATTATATAATTACTTATTATTCTTATTAGATAATTACTTATTACTCTTCTCCGTGCCGCACCCTGAAGGGGGGGGGAAGAAATTTTTCTGGCCGAAATTTTGGCCACAACCAAATCGTCTTTTTCATACTCTGCAACTCTGACCTATATTTCGGCCACCGTCTTCTAAAAAATAGTTTATTAGCCCTCTCTTTTGCTCGTGGCTTTGGCTTATGCATGTATATATTTTTTTTATCAGAACTAATTAAATATAAAGAAAAACAAATTTAGACTTCGTATTTAAGTGATCGCGTGAGTTCTGGGACCCATACCATCCACATACGACACAACATTAGCTATGTATGCAGACGACAGTGCGATCCTAGCACAAAGTGCCTTCGTAGGTCCAGTCATTCAACGATTACAAAACTACATCCATACATTAGAGACTTGGCTTACAAAATGGAAAATTCAAGTCAACGTGAACACTGGCCACCAGAAACCAGAAACACTGGCCATTATCTTCACCAAAAAAAGCAAATTAAAAATGTTGTGTAGCAAATTTTCATGTAACACTTAATTATTTAAGTTTGACTTAAGATTAA
>KK118671.1:53752-66673 GCA_000611955.2 Stegodyphus mimosarum | reverse complement strand
ACTAAATTTGGGTTTGTTATAAGTCGTCGTTCATCTACATATCCTAAATGATAATATGTCCTATGACCTACTTCATCGAAATCCCAGTTTTAGACTAGTGTGGCTACACTTCCCAGTGTAGTTTTAGACTTTTAGTAAGGTGAGATTGCGGCCATAATAGATGGTAAGGAGCTGCATCTATATTTAAGGCAGCCTCTTTTGCTAAGTGGTCTGCCGCTTCATTGCCAAGAGTACCCATATGGGCTCTGGTCCAAGCTAATTGGATATCTTCACCACAATTTTGACGAAGGATTTGTTGGATAGAATTTATCAAAGGAGACGTATGAGTCGGGTTTAAAATGGCGTAAAGCGCGGATTGAGAATCAGTTATGATTTGACCATGGAAAATTTTGTTTTCACTGATGTATTTAACTGCCTGCTCTATTGCAAGAGCTTCACTCTGGAAGACACTGTTGTGCGTTCTGAGGTGTCCTTTCCATTGGCGCTCTTGTGCATCATTCCGGAAGGCCACAAAAGCACATCCTACTGAATCATTTATTTTAGACCGTCTGTGTATATTATTGTTTCTCCTGCAGTGGAGAAGTCTGAATGTTGCAGATGAACTTGCACTCCTACTCCATAAGTTGCAGGGTGTTTATTCAGACGGTTGAAACTTTGCTCGCAATCTTCAGGAAAATACGATATATCAGAAAAGTAGCGGATTGACGCAGTAATTTGACCTGTTGTCTTATTTCTACCTGTTCAGTTTTAATGCTTAAGGGCATGAGGCCTGTGATTACCTGTAGAGCACTATTCGACGTAGTTCGATAGGCCTTTGATATATTTAATAGAAATGGTCTTTGTAAGTTTAGAAGACGTTTTACTTTCCTTCCTACCAAGGGCTGACACCACACTGCCGCGCCGTAGGTGACTATAGGAACTATAACGGTTTGGTAAAGTAATTTTTGAATATGGGGGTTGAGCCCCCATTGGTATCCTTTCATTTGTCGTAATTTAGCTGAGATTGCATGCGTGCGTTTCTTGAGACTTAATACATGTGCAATCCAATTTAACTTTTCGTCAAAAACAAGGCCAAGATATTTGAGTTGACGAACTATTGGAATGCGTGAACCGTTCATATCAATTCTCGGCCTTCTTTTGACGAACTATTGGAATGCGTGAACCGTTCATATCTATTCTCGGTCTTCTGGCCAATGAACCACCTTTTTTAGGGATTAATAAGATTTGGGATTTAGAAGTAGAGATTTGTAATTTAATCTTGGTACAGTGAAGATAGAAGAGCTGACAAGTTTCTTGAGCATTCCGTTGTAATTCATCCCTAGTACGACCTCGTACTAGGAAGGCCGCATCATCAGCGTAGGCGTAAACAATAGTATGATCAGGCCAGTCGATTGCAATGATGCAGTTGAATGTGAGGGTCCACAGATCAGGGCCCGCGCAGGAGCCCTGTGGACACCCTCTGTCTTGATTTCGAAGAATTTGGCCGTTATTATGGACAAAGATTAAAGAACGGTCTGACAGATAACTTATTAATGTATTATAGATGTTGCCCGGGCACTTTACTTCCTTGAGAGCTTGAACTACCACCGGCCACCACAGGGTATCGAATGCACTATGCAAATCGATGCTGATGAAAGCCGTGTGGTAGCCGGCAGAGCGATTTTCCAGAATTGTGTCACGTATGCCCATTAGTGCATGAGTCGTTGTAAAACCAGTTCGAAAACCGTATTGACGGTTGCTAATGCAATGGTTTGAATGCAGATGATGCTTAAGGCGTTGGATTAGGATCTTTTCAAAGATCTTGCCTAAGGCCGATAGCAAACAAATTGGACGGTAAGATGATGGCAAAGCGGGATCCTTGTTTTTCTTGAGAAAGAGTATAATTTGTCCAATTTTGAAATCGTGAGGGAAAGTGCCAGAACGGAGGAGCTTGTTAAAGTAAGTACAAAAGAATTTTATATTGGAGATAATTACTATTTTGATTATTCTATAGTCCACTCCGTCTGAACCTGGTGCTTTTCGTTTTGGCAGATTTCGTACAATCTGTTGAATTTCTAGAGTACTTATATCAACGTCTGGTGGTGTATGTATGGTGGTATCTGCAAGTCTGATCTGTGCTTGTTCTTGTGTATTCGCTGTGCTGTCGTCACCAGGAATGATTTCATCCAATATCTTATTCAAAATAATGTCTCTTGAATGGGCATGGCCGGAATCTTGCAAATGTGAAGGTAAAAACAAGGAGGCTGGTTTGTAGAGTTTATCTGTGGCAATTTTGTGATGCAGGCCAAAGGTTTTAGTGGTATTCGTGCAGAAGTCATGCCATGATTTTATTTTTGCTTGAAGGATCATACGTTTGTAACGAGCACGTTCCCTTTGGTAAACTTCCAATATTCCAGTGGATATTCCCTGACGTCGCAACTGCTTCAGTTTTCTCCTTAATGAACGACATTTTTGCCGTTGCACTGTCACGTCTTTGGACCACCAATTCAAAGATTGTAATTTACTAACTTGTTGCTGAGGAAGCAGTTCATTGCATGCAGATTGGATAGTATGTATAAGTAGAGTGGTGAAATCTTCTAGATCAGTTGATGTATGGTAACTGTGAAGTTTGAGTTCCAGTGATTTAATGCGAAGAGAAACAAGACGACGGAAGGTTGGTATTTTTCCAGTAGGAAGTCTATAGCGTTTAATAATTGAGGTACTTGTTGAATTTTGAAGTTGAAACGTTATATATTTATGGTCTGAGAGTCCTTGTTCGTCCTCTACAATCCAGTTTTGAAGATGAGGGGCTAGGGAAAAAAATGTTAGGGTCAGATCTGGCCAGCCTGATGCAAAGATTCGATCGTAGTTTGGCGGAGCATCTATTGCATTATGAAGTATTAAGTTATGAGAATTGATGAAATCTTCTAGATATTGGCCTTTTGTGTCTGTATGAGTGTATCCCCAGCAGACATTATGCGAATTAAAGTCTCCTGCTGTTAATTGCTTTGGAACACGATAGTGATGGAAAAGGGAATCAAGAAATGAAGTTGCTGAATCTACGGTGTCTGACGGAGGAAAGTAAAGCGAAGTGATAATAACTTTCAGTCCAATTGTATCCATGAGAACAGCCACATGGTCTCTATCTTGTTGTAGCTGGAACAATGACCATTGTGGATTGCAGAGTATTATGGCCGCACGTGGAGGAGTGTTAGCATTTACATGTTGGAAAATTGTCCATTTAAGCGGAAAACCCGCAACTTTGCCTGATAAAGTGTAGGGTTCTTGGACTAGAAGAATATCTGCCTGGTGTTCCAGCGCAAAAGAAACCGCATGAGCTGTTGCTGCCTTCGCTTTCTGTAAATTGATTTAGATGAATTTAATGCTATGATTGACGGCAGTTTTGGTGAGATTAATTGTATTAGAATTACTTGAAGTTGATGGATGTTTTGGTGAGATTAATTGTATTAGAATTACTTGAAGATGAGTAACAGCAGAGAGAGATTGAAGATTTATATCATTACAAGTATCTGTAGCCATAGAGGCGGTATCTATAGTCGTGTTTCTAGTCATATTGGGTAATGCTCCTAATAAAGGCTGCAGCTCGTTGGAATTCATTGCATTCTGTGGCATATGCTGGATGTCGGAAGTCAAACATGGTACCGTGCCGGTAATTGGCATCTCGGCAGTTGATGCATTCAGGCAGCTCTGCGCAACAGTTCTTGATGTTGTGCGGACCGGCACAGAATGCGCAAAATGTTTTGGAGCAGGGGCATCGATCTTGAGTATGCCCAAGTTGCTGGCATTTAAAACACCGGCGGATTCCCAGAAATTCTGTAATAGAGTGGGCTGTCCAGCCGATGAAGATTTTGCGAACTTCAAGGACGGCATGGAATGAAGACGGGTCGCATTCGAAGACCCAGCGAACCCGTTTTGGATCTCTTTATCGCAGTTTGAAGAGGAAATTGATGTCATTAGGGGAGGTTTGTGCTACCGCACAGATTTCGTTGATAATTTCTTCAGGCTTTAGATTGTTGGGTATGTTATGAATGGAACACCGTGGTTTGCGTCGTTGTCTACGTGTTACAGCGATGTTTAAATCTGTGTTCTGTAGTTTCTCCTCTAGTCGTGCAATGTCTTGTGGTGATTTACAAAATACTTCTAATCCACCCCGTGGAATTGTAGAAATTCTTTCCACTGCTACTCGAAGTTTATTCAGTGGTGCTTTATCCTGTAGATCTTTTCGTAATTGAGCTTCTGTTTTTTTTCCGGCAGGTTTTATTATTAAGCTAGGTTTTATAGTTTGTCTAGCAACTTCCGCAAATGTTTTTGGAGGTGCAAATGGGGGAAGGAGGTTATCTATGGGGGGAATAGGCAGATGAGAAGCTGAAGGAAGCAAATGAGAGGTTGAAATAGGAACTTTATTTACTGTAAAAGGATCAGTTGAAACTGGGTCGTCAGTGTTGGTAGATGTATTAACCAATTCTGGACCTTTCAATGCTATAGTATGAATGGCAAGAAGTGCAGCTTGTAAATGATTCCTTTCAGCTTGTGGAAGAAGAAATCGATTGCCACGACTGCGGTGAGTAAAACTGATACACTCAGTAAACAGGTAATTGATCTTTTCTCTATATGTAATACAGTCGGAAGATAACATAGCAGAAAAATCTTGTCCACTATCCTGTACTGTTGAGCCACAATCTTTCGCGGAGGTATTCAATGGAATAATAGAGTCTGAAGCCTGTGAAATCGGCTCACTTTCTAAGCTTGACATTGTTCATACAGGTAATTAATAGATAATATTTTACAGAAGTCGTTATTTGTCCAGTACAAATATTTGGTCAAAACCGCACTCAAACAGGTAGTAATGGCACTAATATATCAAGAATATACATATAAAGACTAATACCAGTTAGTATTACAATTATATAATTAATCAAAAGCAAGGAAAGATAACATTTAATAGTGTTCATTTAACAGTGTATTAAACAGACTATTTCATTAATACGCACAGAATGAATTGCAACAACAGAAACTGAATACGGTTAATCAAAATGATTTAACTTAATTATTAAGGCATTAATCAACACCTGATACACTGATACTGAACAATAGCCTGCCGGTAATGTTAATCATGCATGCATGTTGCAATATATACACAGACATATATTTTACTATACAAATGGTATTACATATAATATCTGAATTTAAGTACTACTTGATTGTTACTCGGCTGGCAGTAATTATTTAAAGTGCCTACCTTGGGCGCTAATCTTCTCTGTGTTTCATCTGTGGTATAGTGTAATCCAAGGGAAGTTTTAAGGGACACTGAAACATAATTCTGTTTACACGGCACAACATAACGCTTCGGAGAAGAACTAGCGTAAACACTGAACTAATTAATTAGCATCTGGATAGGTGTTTCCGTAGACACGGCACAAATACGACTCTTCACTCAAGAACTAGCGTAAGCACTGCAGTAATTAATTGGCGTCTTGATTGATGTTTATTTTTACTCATCAGTCCAAGTAAAAAAAAAAAAGAGGGTGGGAAAATTTGGTAACTTTTGTTCTAATCACCCGATTTTCATCAAATTTTGAAACTTGGGTAGTATTCCTGATGTCTGGTACGATGCCGTTGATTCTGTTTAATTAGCGTCGTTAGATCAATTACGATGGCTGTTTAAACAATACTCCAGTCCAGCTTATTTCTTTCCCTTATCAGGAAGCGAATTTCACTCCACGGGGGGTTGCTGCAATCTGTGCGACCGTTGTGAACAGTGAAAGGTCAGAGGTCAAGTACTGCCTCGTGGTCGAAAACGAATGTTTTTAAAAATTCATATCTCTGGCACTAATTGTCGGTCGTCCTGGAACTTGTATATTCGTAATCCGTAGAAGAAGAGCTTTCCAGTGATATAAGCACTTGTCGCGGCGGGCGGCGACGGCTGCTCGATGGTCGTTTGAAAACTTTCGTAAGTGTTAGTAATGGAACTCTCGTAATTGAAATCTTAATTATCTCATAATTAAACAACCAGGGCACGTAGAAACTTCAAACCGGTATCTGCGTGTTCCGAATGACTTAAACTATCCAAAACAATAACTTTCCGCACTCTATGTTGAATATTTCCGCTGTTATTAATCCTGAAAGCGGAGCTACACTGAGCCAACCTTCACGCACGGCGTCTCAAGCCTGTGGATACGTGTAATAGGAGTGAATGCCAAGCCGCCGTCAACGAAGGCACTTCCAGCAGATAGACGATTTTACGAGGGGTATGGTGATCGGACTGAGAAGGGCGGGTTGGCCCTTACGTCAAATAGCAGCTGATACCCACATGGATCCGAGCACGGTGCATCGGCTATGGCGAACATGATTGGAACAAGGAAATGTGGGAAGAAGGAGGGGTGTAGGTGCAGCCAGAGTGCCGTTAGCCGATAAGTTGTGGCGGTCCCGCAAGTCACTTGTACCGCGATTCTGCAGCATATGCAAGATACCCTGGATGTTCCCGTGTTGACCAGAACCATTTCCCGTCGATTGGTTGAACGTGGCCTGCACTCACGGCGTCCGTTAAGAAGACTGCCATTGACCCCACAGCATAGACGTCAACGTTTAGAATGGTGCCGGACTGGAGCGATGTGGATGACAGAATGGCGAAACTTCGTGTTCTGAGATGAGTCACGCTTCTGTTTATCCAGTGACAGTCGCCGCATACGTGTGTGGCGTCGACGTGGAGACAGATCTAATCCGGCAGTAACTGTGGAACGCCCCACCGCACGACAACGTGGCGTAATGGTTTGGGGCGCTATTGCCTACGATTCCAGGTCACCTCTAGTTCGTATTCAGGGCACTATGACGGCCCAACGATACTTGGATAATGTACTGCCGGCGGTGGCAATCCCTACCTTCAGGGGCTGCCTAATGCCATTTTTTTGCAGGATAACGCCCGACCACACAGTGCTCGCATCTGCCAACATGCTCTGCAAGGTATACAAATGCTTCCCTGGCCACCGTACTCTCCTGACCTGTCACCAATCGAGCATGTGTGGGATGTGATTGGACGCCGTTTGCAGACTATGCCCCTGCCTCGTTCAGAAGACCAACTGTGGCAAATGGTTGAAAAGAAATGGAGAACCATCCCTCAGGACACCATCCGTACTCTTATTGACTCTATGCCTAGACGTGTTTCTTCGTGCATCGCTGTCCGCGGTGGTCCTACTTCCTACTGAGCCGACGCCGTTCTCGCTCTGTATTCTGACTATCATTCTGAAATGAAGATCACTTATTGCTGCTTGCTGTCTCTGTCTTTTTTCCTAAATTTCATCACTTTCTGACCGCTCCTTCTTGGTGTTGCATTTTCAATGTCGAGCAGTGTAATAACAACTAATACAAAATCCTTTTGACAACAGAAATAAACGTAATACTTCCTCTCTTTTATTGTAACTTTGTAGACTTGAAGCTACAAATGCAATATTAATCAAATATATTTTGAAAATAATACATGACAATAGCTCATAATCGCTACTGATGAAACTTAGTCACAATATTCATTAAAAAAAGGCAGTTACAAATGTTCATTTACTTTTATGTCTCTTTCTCGAAGATATTTTTACTTGCATTTCGGTGATTCTTTTTCACTTTATGAGGCACTTTTCAAGCACTATTGCTATTCAACGAACCTTTGATGATGGGCTTTTTTATTGGACTAATTTCTTTTTCATTTGCTTCTTTTTGCGCACTCAGCAAGTTTTTTTGACAGGCAGTTTCTTCTTGCTTGGAGAAATCTCTCTCGATATTTGTTCATCTTTTTTCGCCCTTTCTCTCATTTACTTACTGAAGGTTTGTTTAGCTTTCTTTTGTACCTGATGGTTCTTCTGGATAATTTTTTCCCCTGTGCAAGCGCAAAGAACGTTTGACAGAAGTCTACTCCCTCCATTTGAGAAAATCCCTTTGCCCATAGCCCTGCAATAAATCCGTCAGTTGTTTGCATTCGCATCGCTATCTCGCTTTTAACACCTATTTGGAACCCACTGCTTTTCTGCCTTCTAGTAGTGGTAATAAAATCCAGATATTCATTTCAAGAGAATAAATTTCTTTCTTTATGAGATTTTTCCAGTCTTTCCAGAATTCATTGCCTCGTCATACTTTCAACGCATGACTAATCTACTATATTTACATCACGATTAGTGGAGATCTTTTTAGAGAACCTGTAAGATGAAAGCAATAACGCTCCTTGAAGGTGAAGCTTTTCTCTTAGTTTCATTAAATGTGAAGTCTGAAGACGAAGATGAAGTCTCAAATGAAGTTTTTAACTTGAGAATTATATTATTTGTTGGGAAAAAGAAATTTGATGCTGGCATGGAAAAATTTTTGCAGAACGACAAAGTTCTCGATATAATATTGAAGATAACATTTCTGGATATTTTAACAACTTTGGTAACTATATCAAAATGTCTGAAATTTTTAGATTCTTTATCATATCCAGCAAAATTTATCTTATTACTTTTCAATGTTTCTTTCGAAAGGAATGAGACATTAAGAATACACACGTGAAGTTTAATCAAAGATCCTCAGATGATCCAGTGTATCTGATTTTCTAGTCCATAATTAATTTGGAGCAGAGTTAGGAGCTTGAATCGTCAGAATTCTGTTTAATAAATACACAAATGGATTTATTACTTCTCCGCTTAGAAGTGAAGGTAATTCTTTGGAATCTACCTTGGCAAGTATACTTCCCACTCTCAGGATCACTTTCGGATTTTCCACTTTGTTCTGAGGTGAAAGTGACAAGTGACAGAAGACGGCTATATCTGGTATCTGTTCATCTGTAAAATCAACTTTTTCCATAAAATTATTTTGCTCAATTCACTTAAATTTATGGGTCCTTCTTCCATGCCATAGCCTTGTGCTATATCTTAAAAGTACCATTTGCACTGGAAGGAAATTTCAATGCTTATAATTGTATTAAAAGTAACAGTGAAAAAGCGGAGACTTGTTTTTTATCACAGTAGTCGATAATTAGCTCATAGTTGTCAACATAGACAATAAAAAATAATGTTTTGTTTGGTGGTAAATTAATTTGAAACAGAAATATATTAGGAAATGGAAAGTTAATTGCAATTATTTATTATCCAAAAATTGATTTATCTTAATTGAAGAATAAGCTGAAGCTAATAGTCAAACAAGAAATTTCGTATCCTGAATAAGACAATCTAATACATTAAATCTACTAACGTAATAATCACTAATTATAAGCCTAAGGCATTAAAGCCTATGATTACATTCAGATAAACTTAATAAATAAAGATAATAAACTTGATAAATAATAATAAAGATAATAACTTAATGAAATTAACAAATAACTGTTTTATTTTGCAAGCTGTTACTTTTGATTCATTCTGCTTGGTTATCTTATTAAGTTAATTGTTGGAGAACCAAAATCTCGTTTATTGTGCTATATTATTTTTATTTTCGTCAATTGTACTGTTAATGGAACAACAATAATTCTTTATTATACCTTACATTAGACACTGAAAATTAATTGCTGCATTAAATTAATTCAAATTAGAAAATAATGCAAAAAAAACGAATTTCAGATTCAAATGAAAGAAAAGGGAATAGTAAAAAAGAAAGAGGGAAAAAATGATTTTGTTAATGGAAAACAAAAAACGCAATTTTCAGCAATCATTAATTAGGTTTAATCATAAATTTATATTTTAAATTATGACTTTTTTGGGGGGAAGGAATAGATGAATGAATTATTCCTTTAGCTGTATAAAAACGAATATAAAATATGTAACTTATTTATTAAGTAAAAATCTGTTTTTAATTAATCTATAAATCAAGTATTTTAATCTTACTTCTCACACACATTTCCTTTTCTTCATGTGTATTTCATTTGATAGCCTACTGGCACCATAATTTTTGCCTGAAAAACGATGATTTTGTCACTACTATGAACCTAAGTTCAGTTCGAAGGAAATATCTAATTAATAACGTGGTTTATTCTGTGAGCGTAGATGAAATTTCTAAATGATAATTATTACAGAAAATCGCTCCTAAAAATTTTGAAAAAAAGAGGTCATTGAATTCAAGTTATTTTTCTAAAGAAACTTTCCTCTAATGATTTCAGTAATTGAGTATTTTACTCTGGTGCTTATATCAGTTGTGAAGTTGAAGAGAAGCTTACCACTAGAATTTTATTTAGAATGTTCTACTTTTAAGTCCTCTAATTCAGGGCTGTATTAAGCCTTTTAGCCTTCCTAAGCGTTTAAAAGATTTTGATGCCTCCACATACATTTACACCTGCTTTTCTCTCATGGCTTCTTTCTCTGTCTTGATTTAGCTGCACCACTTCATGGTAAAACCGGCAACGGAAATTTTTTGTGGTAATCTTTCCTTGAGTTCCTAAGGAACATTTTGTGCAAACCCTTTCCTTTATATCTTAAGAGAGTTCTTATTTTGCTTAATGGTTAATCCAATTACGCTATAATTCTTTGATTTATTGTTGTTGAACAATTGTCGAATTTGCCAAATTCTGTAACTTCTTTAATATTTATTGATTTAATTTTATAAGAATTATTATAGTAAAACTTACACATTAAGACTATTAGAGGTGGTTATTATGTAAATGTAGTATATAAATTAAAACATTACACTTAAACTTCTTTTTAATCATAAGTTTCAATTACACTTCTTAACTTTAAGGATACTTTCAAAGACCAAATATATAAACTCCGAATAATCCCTCGGAGGAGCTTCAGTGGTGACTGTAACAAGTTATAAATAACGCCATCGGTCAACAAACTGGACACGTCATGCTGCTAGTGATAATGGCTGCACTATGGGTGGATAAATTGACTCAATAAGTTACTGCGAAGCATTTCATCGGTAGGTGTGAATGCAAATGCATTTAGTTCTTTTTGTAGCATTCTGTCTTGTTCTTTACAGAAATTTATTTTAAATTCTATATTTATGTAATGTTTATAATTAGCTACTTTTCTAGAAACAGAAAATGCTAGTATTTTCTGTTTTCTTGTTTTATGATTCAAATTTTGCCACATATCAGTGATATTTGTTAGAATTATGTTCATTATTTCCTAATATAACTGGAGCGCATTAAAACGGTTTACAGAATTTTTAAAAAAGTCTTTCTTTTTAATTCTTTCTAGGACATACTTTTCTGTATTCCTTCTTCACTCTGATCTTACTAAAAGTGTATTTAATTATCACTATAAATTGTAGAGACATTAGGTTATTTAGCAGCAGGATACATGAAAAATGAGTAACTCCTCGCCAGGGCTCGAACCTCTGACCTCTCGAATACACGCCGAGTGTGCTGGCCATTACACCATGAAGGTATGCTAAGAATGCGGGAGAAATACCTTATATACTTCCCCTTTTAAAGGGGTACTGGGGATTAGGGGACCTAATCGCCAAATCCTGCTCGTGGAGAATCATCATCCATCACATTTTTTAGTTCAGGCGCCACTGTAAAGGCATTAGGTATTTTTTGAAAGCAGTAGGTGGGAAAAAGGAGCAATGCCTTCGCCGGGACTCGAACCACGGATCTCTCGAATACGCGCCGTGTGTGCTGGCCATTATACCACGAAGACATGCTAAGAAGGTGGGAGAAATAAGGCAAGGATCGGATCAATCGGATCTACAGAAATGGCATTCGTTTCTAACAAATTATACAAATATATTCACAAATGCAAAATGAACTACTTAATTTCGTATATAAACAAGCAGGAATATTTATATATAGCATATCACCTTAGATGAGGTTTTATTTCAGTTAACCTACTTATCTTTGTCTTTATTTTAATTTCTGCTTCCGACATCTGACACAGGCTGCTACAAACAGAGATGCCTGGCACATAAGCACAGGAAAGCCAAGATCTAGTTAAGCATGTTAATTTTGTACTTTCCAGTCTATTTAATTTGAACATGTGCTCTGGTTACTTGAAAGCCAGCGTAATTCTGTTCCATTGGAGTCTGTGAGCATTCGGGTCGATGGGTTAATAAATTAGTTTTATTACAACATTTTACTTTTGTTGCAATTCTTTTAGAAAGCAGACGGGACGAAAGTTAGCCTGACAGTCTCTTATAGTTACTCAGAGGTAATTTAGTTTAACATAACCGTATAACCAAATACGAAGAATATATGATCCTGAGTAAGTCAAGCATTAGTCACACTGATCTTACTGCCATCGAACGTACGTTACTGCAGGGAAAGCATAAATGAAGCTGTTCACTGTGAACATGATTTGAAGTTTATAAAAGATTGTAAAATTCCCTCTGATGCTTGACATCCGTATACATTCAGATACACTCAAATGTGAAGTAAAGAAAGAGATGAACACATTAGAACTAAAAGCAAAAGAAAGATATGGCAAATGTGCCTCAGTGGCCACTGATCTCAATTTCTAGACAAAAGATTTTAAATATCAATCCCATAGTATAAAGGTAGTGTCGGCTTTTTATCGCCCAGTGTAATATTCACGGTCCAATAAATTCTATAATTCAGATAGATGCTTCCCTAAATTATAAGCATTTAGCCGCCCGAGCGGCTGCACCGACTCTAGCAATTGGCCCTGTATAAAGCCCATTTATTTTTTACTTTTAATTCATATGTTTGTTCAAGTCAAGATATAGATGGACGAGAAGCCTATGAATTAAAAGGCAAACTGCAGGGCCGTTTACTTTTAAAACTTATGATTTTTAACTTTTAATTTCGGAATACATCAGTGACTATTAAAAGAATTTTGTGTTAACTTCATCTTTAGAGATGAATATATCATCAGAATTTGAAGAGAAACGTTAATAAATCAAATTGCGAGAAATCAATTAATATAAATTGTAGTTTTTCAAAAAACATATATTTTTATAGAAATTAAAGAAGTGTTCGACGTTTTAATTTCACAATTGAAATGGCGATACGAAACG